>JAOTRC010000022.1:23357253-23370864 GCA_027497675.1 Cyprinella lutrensis
AGAGAGAGAGAGAGAGAGAGAGAGAGAGAGAGAGAGAGAGAGAGAGAGAGAGAGAAATATTAGGAAATTGGTACTTTTTACTGAACTGTTTCAAACAGGTGACTTTGCACCTGCTCCAAATTGTGCAAAATTCTAAATTGAAAGAGTTCAGAGTTCATTTTCAGTTCATGAGTATTAATATTTTTTTTAATGACAGGGGAAAGAATGCACTGTAATTCAAAAAACAAAAACAAAAAAACAAACAAACAAACAAAAAAAACGGTAGGCCTAGCCCACAAAAGTTAATTAAATAAATGTGACGGAATATATAAAATATTATTTAATTACATAAACGAAATATAATTTTTTTAATGTATTTTTTTAAATAATCAAACATGTATTTTAATTCTACTTATTTAACTCAATTCTGCATCCTGTTTATACATGATTTTTAAATCAATTTCATTCTGAATGGTGCACACAATGGTGAAACTAAAATATTATAAAACATTCAACCTCAGCCCTTATTACATGTGCTCTCTGTGAATGAATTAAAGAAGCCTTTAGTTGTTTCTGCATGACAGAACATATATTTCAAAATGTATTATTTAAATATTCTATACTTAAAATGTATGTTAACAAAAATGAATTTCTTAAAATTATTTATACAACTGAGAATTGTTATTGCATTAATTCTTCCTTTATGCAGCATTAAACAGTATGTGTAAAATCATCTTATCATTCATTGTATGCTGCTCAATATGCAACTTCTGGGCTGTTCTTGCAGTGTAAAGATGCTACATGCTGGCTTTGATTACTCTGCCATGATAACACACGCACGCACGCACACACACACACACGCAGGCTGAGAAATCTTCCTCCATGTTTGCTCTTTCAATCTAGAGATTCTCTTTCAGCCAGCTGTGCACACGTCTCAGACACTGAGACTCTTTCCGCAGGAAATCATGAACCATGAGAACAGAGGGCTCTTTTCAGAGAGTTAAGAAAAATGAAGAAAACGCCGGACTAGTCAGGATGAAAGTGAGGATAACGGACAACGCTAATAACAGACAACGAACGAACAGATGAAAATCAAAATAAGCAGTGAATCCATGGAAAGACAGCGCTAATCGCCCTAATTGTATCCTTTGCTCCTACATGCCACACACGCCTGTCACCTGGTAATGATTGACAGGTGGGCAGGTGTGGTGCTGAGCAGTGGTTCGGTCGAGCAGCACTTCAATTGTCCCAAAGGTGTCTTTGATCTCCACTGCGTAGACCAAAAACACAGCAGGGAGTCACAGCCAGCCCCCGGGGCTAAAGCCAGTGACACGATAGAGCAGAGGTGGGTCCGTAACGTGAAGAGGGCGCACGCTCCGCTGAGAACTCCCCGAGGCTCATACTGAATCCTGTCAGATCTCATAACCTTCCCCTTTGAGAAACTGAAACAACGGTCATCTCCATTATTATTCACTCGCTCGCTCTCACACCTCCATAAATGTACAGACTATAGATCTCTCATCTATAATATTATTATTGTATCAGCCTTTCAGGCTCATTATAATCGTTTTCTTATAATCCCTTTCATTAAACGTAACGAAGTACTGCATCTTCACATATATATTAATCTGCACCTAATATATTGTTAATGTCAAATGATAAAAAACCTCAAATAACGTGGCCTAGATGCAGTGCAGCGTAGGCTACTGACCCCATGTCCTGCATCATTTAAGGCAATGAAACTGATTAATACTCTGAAGCATGACTTAACACTGCTCAAACAACAGAAATAAACAATGCGAAACTCAAAGATGGAAAGGTGCACTCAGTTTCTTCATCTCTGTGTGTTTTTAAAAATGCACTGCCCTATTTGCCAATTTCAAGCAACAGCAAGTCTCAGAAAACATGTCACATGCAGCTGCTTTCATTTCTGTGGGTCCTGCAAGGTAGGGGGTAAAGAGTGCTATTATTTATTGTTATTAATAATGTTATATTTTATGTCCTCTCGTTAGTGTCTTCATTATCTCATAAAAAATAATATATTTTGCATATAAGTACAGAAGGCATTAACAAACAGAGATATTATCTCTCTTCGATCATTCTCAATTCTGCTGATCATTCTGCTGTTCCGGTTTTTTAAAAAAAAATCTAATCAGTTACTTTGTAGAAAATGACATGCTTCTTAAAAAAAAATATTTTTAGAGAATATTGAATTTCAGTTCAAATCACATTAAAGGACATCCATGGATTTTGACTGGTTTAAATAAGACGATCATTTAGCCTAGCCGTGAATAATAATAATCATGCTAATTATTGTTATTTTAATAATAAAAGAAAGAAGAATAGGAAAAGATATACATGTTAGACAATTATAATGCAAATTACAGATATGCAGTGTAATGTTTAAAAGTCATGTTTAGAACGTGACTAAAGATTATTAAATAAATATTAAAGATTAACATGTCTTTGTTTTTTTAGTTCACGAAAATTCCATAAAATATTAAATATTTCTTCATATAATTTGTATAAAGAAAATATAAATACAAATATGGAATTATTTCAAATTAGAAAATTACAAAATACATTTTTTTTTATTTTTTATTATTATTGTTATTTTTATCATTTGTAATATTGAGGAAAATAGGTTCTCTTATACTTTCAACCATCGAAATGAAACCAGAGACACTCATTTTGGTTTAAAATGAAATTGGGCATTCTTTAGGCTAACACATTTTTATTATTCAAGCTGCACTATATTGATTGATGTCCAAATGAGGACAAACACATTTTGTGTGGGAGCCGGCATACACATTATGTTTAATAGACTAATATTCAACGATATAAAATTGAGAAACTATTGGGTGCTCACTTTAAGACTATTAAATTATTGGCCTTAAGAAATGTAGCCTATAGGCTACATTGACGAAATAGCAACGGCAATAGCAAAATTTACAGGGTGTTAATAAAATCACTATTATTGTAAACACCGTGAGACAAATGTCATAATTGAGAGGGGTTTGGTGTCAATGGTGTCAATAAAGTGCGCGCGGTCTGTCACTGAAGAATCCGGAAGCTGAAATGTTCAAACAAGGTGCCTGTCGCGGAGTGAGAGAGCACAGATTGAGAGGGGCGGGGACCCTCTGCCGCTCCCGGACTGTTTGCAAGGGTCATTTAGCATCGCGATCTAGTAAATATTGGGGAATTTATCCAGCTATAAAATCCGGGGAGGAGGCGGTGTGGGGCGAGAGGATGCAAACCTCGAATTAACAGATCCTGCGTTTCAGGAAGTGCAATGGTGTGTTAAATTAAATGCAGCTGGTAAATAAGTTGGACATAGGCTATATTTTATTTTAAACGATGATAGATTGATAGTATTTTTTAAAGCCCACTATTAATCGGTGACATTTCCTTAAAGGGTTTATTGCCTTAATGTTTTGAAAGTAGTTGAATAATTAGCCTACCACGAATCGATAATGATATAATAACACTAAAATACCCTGATAACCGGATTTTTTTTTAAAGGCGAGGCTTTTGCTGGTGAGGACTAAATGTTAAAGGGTCACGGTAAATCCAGAGGATAAAGCAAATGCCACTATTCCTTTGTACAGCGCAAAATAAATATAATAGGCTATTTATATTTGTGTCATTTCAAATGATGGCTACAAGTCCGACTAAAACCATATGTCCAGGAAACATGAGACAGCAATAGACTACCAAATTAAAGCATCCGAACTATCATTACAACATGACAATATTTTCGGCTTAAAATTTGTAACTCAAAGAAAACGGGTTAGCCTATATGAAAAGTTTCCCTTATAGCCGATGAGACAGGAACGGTGAACCAATCCATCTAAACAAACGCTGAAAGAAGGGGGCTTCTAAAACGATCGATTGTTTAATTAAAGATGCTGAAGCCTGTCAACCGCCAGAATGATGAACTCAGAAATGTGACTTACAGAGGAGCTTTGAAGCTTTGTGTTTTAATGAAGCGCTCTGTAATTGCATTTGCATCCTGACGGACTCGGCCTGACACGTTGAAGTTAAATATGTAACCGACTTTGGATTAACATTTCACACGTTTAATGCACTCTGTCGGGAGAATAAATCCATAGTCCATCAGCAGAAGAAATTCTGCCAGAGCTAAAACCAAGATATCGACTAGGATAACTCAAAATTATTATTTTTTTTTTGAAAAAAAAAAAAAACGCGGTAAAACACAAAACAAATCAAGACAGACACTCTTTCTTTTGGAAAACTGATGTATTTGATTATTAGAGTAAAGAATTACAGTATCGTAGTTGTTAGTAGGTATTAAACTGTAGAGAAACTGGGCCCTAAAAGATCTTTCAGCTTTTCAAGAAAGTGCTTGTAACAGTCCATATATATATATTTATAATATTTATAAAAACACTATCATCATTTGTCCCCTGGCCGAGATGGACTTTGTCTTTGAGTTAGACTATGTACAATTGTTGTAAAGGAATTTGTTGCTCCACGTTCGAAAAAAAAAAAAAAAAGTATAGTTTGGGTCAACAGATGATGTGCAGTAGATGCTAGTACCTAGCAGCAGTTTGAAAGCCCAGCAAAATATAAACCTCTAAGATCACACAAGGCATTTTGTCTTTTCCCCTCTCATTCATGAGTGTGTGGACCTCTTCATGTTGTCATCTAACAAACCTTTAAGCTTTGTATCCTATTTGCACAAATAAAGAGAACTGAATGTAATAAAAAGCAAAAGGAAAATACTAAGGTCTAAATAAACAGCTGAGGTGAAACCCATTTTTTTACATTTCTTTTTTTTTCTTTTTACCTTCTAAGACAGAGAGAAAAGGACTAACCTATGTCCCTGGATTTATGAAATGTTGATATTTTTCAGAGGAAAGTTTCTACACAGCTTGTAAACCATCTAGCACAGATAAGTGTAAAGTATTTACAGCCTTACGTTGCACTTTTTTAAGCTCTAAATCATTACATGAACATCAAGTTTTGTTAACACATACTACAGATAGAAAATAATTTAATGCCATGGTGAAGTCTTCTACCAAGAAAAGCTAAGTTTCAAAAGCACACTTTAAAACACTCATACAGATTCGCTCTGCTGATAAAACGGAAAATAACATAAAAACTAAGTAACTGTTAATATTTCCACTTGGTTTTCGAGCAAGGTTATAATCACTAATAAATAAGCTCCAAAAACTATAATGTGTTGTACATTGTACAAAAAAAAGCAAGTTCTTTTCAAACTCCTCTTCATAAAGTCTTAATGGCAAGCAAAAGCTGATACAGTTTTTTTCCTTGCTTTTCTCTTTCATATTCTGGAGCACTTGTGTGTGCCAGTTAAAGAGTATATGTTTGTTCATGAGCACAACAAAAACGATTCTCTAGTTTGTCACTATCTCCTTGTCCTCCATAAAGCGTGCGAAGCGGAAGTGAGTCCCGTTCTCTGTGTTTGCCATTTTCTCTAGGCCAGCCAGAGCAGGATTGGGCTCAGAGTTATGCAGCTTTTCCATGCTGCCCGTCAAGCCTCCAATCGGAGAACTGCCCCCATTGCCCACACTCCCTGAGAGTGGAGGGGGTAGACCTCCATTCTGGATCACAGAGATCTCGTTGGTTTTCATGGCCAGGCCGTTAGAGAAAGCAGCAGCATACTGATTCCAGAAGCTGGTTGGGTCTCCATTTCCAGCCCTACTGGTTAAGTCCTTTTGGAAGAGCTCAGGAAACTTTACAGGGTTGGTGCCAAGGAAAGCCATGGGACCATCCACTGAAAGCCTACGACCACGCCGTGCAGGAGCACTGTTCCACATGTGGGTGCCCATATGCACCTAGAGAGAGGGAAAGAGAGAAAGAGAAAAGAAAGTAGAAGAAAAAAAGGATTAAAGAGTATAAAAACAAAGGATAAGGAAGGCTACACCATTCAAAGTTTGAAAACATTAAAATGAATAACACGTGAGATGATGCAATGGAAAAAGGGGAGTAGTACTATAATAATTAGTATTAAAATAGGCCCACTGGAAGCAGCATTTATCTAATTATTAAAACAGGGTTAAAATTATGTAACACTCACTCAGTGAGAATGGGGGTCTGCATATGAAAGAAAGGGCCTGTGGTAGACATGTGTTCTGAGAAAATTGCACTGTCCACTCTCATTGTGCTGGACAGTATTGTATCTGACAGATGCCCCCAGTTCACCCTTGAAGCATGCAATACATTTAAGGGGGAAAGCATCTTGTTTAATTGTTGCAACCCTTAGTGTAGCATTGCAAAAACCAAGCTACTTTTACAAATTACATAGCTCTAAAATTATCCATTTCCCATTCATATGAAATTCTTTTCAAATTAATTTTGTTTAATGCAATGCTAATTCATAAGAGTAAATTAACAAAGTCAATATTTAATGCGGTTAAATTAGACTATTAATACAGAATATCAATTTTCAATTTCAAAATTGAAATAAAATAAATAAAAGTTTAATTTAATTTAAGGGAACTTTTTAGCTTGATAATTGCATTCCTTCCAGAACATGTAGCATATAGTGAGTAAAGTAAATGTAAAGTTTTAATTAGTGCAATCCCATATCCATATAAAACCTGCAGGATTCCGTTCTGTGTGTTAGGCTTTTTTATTTGTGTTCAAAACGAAATCCATGTTTTTCATGAGAGAAAAAAAGTGAGCGTGCTACTGCTAATGCCTTTTAAGTGAAGGATTTCTGGCTATGTTGCACCAATCTTCAAAGTGTTCAAATTTTAAGTTTTTAAGGTTTTATAGAATTATTCATCATTGTATATACACACTTACCGGTATATACACACACACCTTTGTTTTTGTGCAATGCTGATCATACTTTACAATTCATCCCCCCTTTACAATTCACAATGCATTCTAATTGTTTTCCCTAATCAATACTGGTTTATACGGTCAATGCCCATTGTGGCTGGCTTTTCACAAATATATAGAGCAAAAAAAAAAAAACATATGTAAATGCTCAAATAATGTATTTCATAAAATCAGAGAAAATTATTTGCATCTAATATGAGGTGACAATTACCTTGAGATTTCCTTTGGTGGTAAATGCTCGTCCACAAATGGTACAAGCAAAGGGCTTCTCTCCTGTATGGGTTCTCTCATGGATTTGCAGGGCACTGGAGGAGGAAAATGTCTTCCCACAAGTGGTACAGTAGTGCTGCTTAGGCGTCCTTCGTGGTGGGGCAGTCGAAAGTACTGGAGAGGTGGAAGCAGATGAGGTCACTAATGCTGAGGGCAAGTCTTTTACTTCAGGTTGAAAACTATGCAGAAAGCCGTTGACCTCAGTCTTCATCATGGAGGTCATTGGTCCAACCGACAGAAGGGATGGAGTTGGGCTGGAGGCAAGACTGGTGTTGGGTTCGAAGAGCTGGGAGGGCAAATCTCGCATCTGATGCGTCAGCATATGTTGCTTCAAGTTCCCCTTGGTGGAAAAGCCCCGGTTGCATGCTGTGCAAATGAACGGTCTCTCTTTGGTATGGCTACGGTAATGGATGTCCAAGGCACTCTGGCAGGCAAATGTCTTGCCACAGATGTCACATGCTGTGTTCTTTAGGGTGCCTCGCTCACGGAAGGGGAAGAGCATGCTAAGAGGATCTTTTGATGAGTTAATTGAAGAAAGATCCAGAGCTCCAGGACTGGCAGAATGAGACTGCATGAGACATGCACTAATGTGCTCCAATGACAAGGCCCTCTGCTGCCGATCCTCCAGACTCGGAGACTTTTGCTGTTGTGTAGTACCATTAGAGGGTGATGGAGCCTGCATGGAAGAGGTAGATTCAGAGACAGCTGGACTTCCGGCACTTTGGCTTTCAAAGTCGCCTCCAAGTGAAGAGGAGTCATTTGTGAGTCTGTCTCCTTCCATCAATCCGTTCTCCATTGATTTCTCTTGGTCACACTGCACTTCCTCTACTGCTCCCTGGTTGGCACACTTCTGGCTCTCTGTCCCTAATGACTCATGTGGAGTAGGGGATGAACAGAGGCTGTCTTGAGATGCATCAGCTGACTTTGGTGTGTCTGGAATACTGCTGTCTGGTCCATCCTCAATTCCTTCCATGTTTTCATCAGAGAAGTCAAGATCATCAAAATTTCTCTCATCAAATGAGCCAGCATCGGACCCCATGGATTCTGGATAGTTGTCAGGGAAAGGGGTGTTGGGGATCTGGCCACCCATGTGCATGCGAATATGCTGCTGCAGTACCACAGCATTTGTGAACTTCTTCTGACAAATAGGGCAGGAATGTTGGACCCTCAGTGGCGGCATAGCTCGATGGACACTGTAATGAGTCTTGAGGTTGCCCTTGGTGGTGAAGGCACGACCACACACTTTACATTTGAAAGGCCTCTCCCCAGTGTGTGTGCGGTAGTGCATTTTTAGTGCACTCTGACAACTAAGAACACGGTGGCAGATGACACACTCATTGGGGTCTGTCAACTTCCTGTCAATGTTCTCAACAAGTTGCTGAAGCTTAGATGTTTCTGAGCCTTGGAGAGGATCAAGGAGACCTCCGAATGGAAACTTAGCTTTGAACTGTTCTGACATCAGGGGCATGAGTGGGTTAGTGGCCATTGGAGGGCTGTTGGAGGTGGTGTACTCAATGGTACCCTCCACTGCAGAACTCATGCTTGTCGTTAAACTGGATGACTGATTGTTTTCTTCAGCTTTTCCATTTGAGGTAGGCAGGGTTGTGCTCTCACCTTCTTCCAACACACTTTCTGTGTTCTTCATAGGTGTATCAGCAGGACCTGAGTCGCTTTTTGTAGAATGAGAAGGGCTGCTTATAGCCAATGAGTTATTCTCTTCTTTCTTGATGAATGGAGGCAGGCTTGGTATAGTTGGTGGAAGTAACATGCCAACAGAAGATGTCAGAGTAGACAGGACAGGTTTACTATCGAGCCAGCTAGTCACTGGCTTCTCAGGAGGCATAGACATACCATAGGGAATGCCAGTACTAGTTGGAATATTGTCTAGATGCTCTGGGACAGGGTATGGGTTCATCTGAATATGTGGATACTTCTCTTTATGACGCTGAAAATGAACCTTCAAGTTACCACGGGTGGAAAAGCGGTTGCCACATATGTTGCACTTGTATGGCCTCTCACCTGTATGAGAACGTAAGTGAATCTGCAACGCACTGTCACTACCAAACACCTTGCCACAAAACCTGCACTTATGCTTGAAAAACGTATCCTCAGAGCTACTCTTCGGTTCAAAAGATGAGACATTAGGTGGCTTTCCTTTCCTTTGCTGAGCCAGTGCAGCCAGTGAATTGAGATCCTCAACCGTGGTACCGACACTGGGCAGTGCACTGGAGAATATTGGGTTGCCTGGTGGGGGCTGAGGTAGAAGGGTATTAGCCACAGGATTCAAAAGGCTTCCCATTGCAAAGGCAGGTGTGGATGACTTTGCAAGTGATGGGTTTCCTAACTGAGGATGCAAGCTTCCTGCATTGCTTGGCTTCTTCTCTAAAGGTTGGGCATTAACTGTAGCTGGCACTGGTGCGCCGAGGCTTTGAGATGACTCTCCCACACTGGAATTGCTCTGAGGTAGCTGCACAACATTAGCCATCTGTTTCAAACTGCTAATGCTTGCAGATTGGCTAGCTATGCTCTGTGCCAACCCTGCAGCAGCTGCCAACTGTTGAGATAAATGGGAACTAAGAGTGGTTAGTGGGCTAGTCCCTGAACCTAAAGTCACAGGGGAAGAACTAGGTGGTGCTTGAAGCTCAGGTGACTGTGACGCTAGCAGAAGAATCTGATGACGAATCTGCTCGATGAGCTGTAGCTGATGGATCTGCTGCTGCTGTAGGGCCAAGAGCTGCTCCATGAGGGCTGGCACAGCCACCCTTTGCCCTCCCGCTCCTCTGGTCTCTTGGGAGAACTGGGCCACAGCCACTTTGGTGCTCTGTAGGTTTTCAATAATGACGTTGCTGTTGATCATGGAAAAATTGCCCAACTCAGTCAAGTTACCCAGCTGAGGTAGTGAGGCAGAGATGACAGAGTTCCCCATACTGGACCCAGAGCTGCCCAGAGCTCCATGGCTGCTTCCAACACCACTGAGTGGGCTGCCACCTGCCATACATCCACTTCCATCATTATGGGGTGCAGAGACTCCTGACATCTCTGTGTCCATGGCCTCCACTTTGTCAAGTATGTTCTGCTCCAAGAGGTCGGTCAACTCTGCTTGATCTGTGTTATTAGTTGTATCATTCATCTGCTCATCAGGATTATGAGGAGAGGATCCTGGGGAGAAGGTTCCGGAAGGAGACACTGGATTTTCATTCACAATTAGAACTAATTGATTCTTAGTGCAATTCTTCTGGTGTTGTTCAAGGTCCGATAGTTCAAAGAACTCTTCGCAACATCTGCTGCAGACATGGGCACCCGAGTCTTTACAGGGGGAGACGTCCAGGTTAGTCTCTGTGTCCCCTGCAGAGGAAAATAAGGGGGGGGGACAAGGAGATTAGCGATTAGAGATGTTTTGTATCTGAAGAAGCAGCTTTATCTGTTCAAATTCTTTTGTTGTTAATCTTCCGTTAATCAGTTTAATGCTTATCCTCCTCATACGTTTAAAAACAAATACCAAATAACACAAAGAAAGGCCTTCACACTATGTAGAGCTATGATGAAATAGGATAAGAAAAGAGACTAAATCAATAGCACTTTTACAATATTGCTTAAAAGTGATCTTTGAAGATGTGTATCAAAGTCCCATCAATTCAACCACCTTAGGTAATCATTTTCTTCAGATAATCCATCAAAACATAAAAATACTATGAACTGAGAACAATGGGCCCTAATGAAATTTCATAGAGGGTCATTGATTTCCAATATTTCATACTCCTCACTGTCTACATGTCCACTAGGCACAAATCAACCATTTGAAGGACTTATTAGACTTTCAATTTGCTGTCAACTTTGCTCATTTTCAACCAACGGCAGGCATCTTGGACAGGTTATCCCTGTCACTAAACTAATTTGTATCCAGTCAGCCTGCAATCAGGATCTGACAGGAACAAGTAAGCCTTTGGCATTCAGATCGCTATGCACTCTGCAGAAGCTCAAACTCATTCATACCAGGCTAAGCATGAATTAAGTAATTTCATGATCATCTTAATACAGCGCATTTTTTTAAAATGATTTTGAATACTAAATAATTATTAAATCAATAAGAACATTTCTAACTATTTTAGGTGATTATTTATGCAGCATTTCAAAGCAAGCTAAAAAAATATATAAACTATTACTAAACATTTGACTATAAGCAAGAAACTCTGTGCTTGTTTAAACAAAGTTTAAGTGTACATTAATAATATCACATCATGCAAGATGATTTTCATTTAAATTATAAATGGAACAGGTTTTGAAACTTTTTCTAGAAAATGAACCATAAGCATTTGAAAAACTAGTCTGTTCCCTCCCTCCCTTCTTCTAGGGCTGTGGCCTTTCTCCAGTTTCCTCATTCTTTCTCACCCCACCTCCTCTCTTTTTGTCCCACAAAAATCATGCTGTTTAACATACAAGTTGATTTACAAATTGTGAGGCAAACTCATTGTGGCGCTTTGCTCTCAACATTTTCATCAGCGTGGAGATTCATTTGCAAATGAAACCCCTGCAAGAAGTGTGTCCCAGCCCTGTGGAGAGACAGGATGGCTCCCCATTGTTCCCCAGCATGGGAGTGTCAGAGCAGGGGAGAGGGGCGAGGGCCCAGCCTGCTCATCACGGCTGGCTCTAAAGCAGATCCTGTTTAATTCAGGGATTATCTTCCCCCTGTGTCTCTCTGAGCTGGAACATCAGATAACATTAAAGTTGCCATGACAGTAAAGCCGTGTCTCACACAAATGATGTGTTGCCCAGATGGAAAAGTCAACTTTTTTGATAAATAAGTTTTAATATTAAAAGTCTGTTAAAGTGAACCCAATGAAAGGGAAATGTGAATATAGTTTTGGGGTAGGTACAAAAAGATTACTTGGGAAGAAAATAAAATAAATAAATAAAAACACATAGCAAAAACTATTATTACTGATATGATGATGATAATATTGAAAATAATAATGCACACTACTAGTCACTTGTTCATTTACAGTTATTTACAGTCAATTCAGCTAAAAAATGAAACAACTTAAATTTATTCACTAAAACCTGTTGAAGACATTTGTTTGCGGTTGGCAAATTTAATCTTTACCTCATCATAAAATAATAATAATAATAAAATACTAACAATTGTTTTGTTGTCTCCCCTTAGTGAATATGTGGCTACTGTAAGAGACTTACTAAAAAATGAACAACAGTTTTTGGAAATCATTGATAAAGGCTTACAATCGGGGGAAAAAACAATTCTGAAAAAAATAAATAAATAATAATAATCGTTATGCACAGAAGTTGATACGCTATCCTTAAAAAAACGCATAGGCCTATTCAAAAGTTACACCACTTTTTGAATGTTTTTTTTTTCTTTTTTTTAGAATTTAAATTTCATTAAATATTTTTGAGATTTAAAAAAATACCTTATTTTCTAACAAGGTATATTTGCGAGAATTTCGACATTTGAACTAAAAACTGCTAAACAATGATTTGATGATCATCGTATGACAGATATGAATGATGAAATAAATTCTTATGTCATATCAAATAAAATCATTTTGAAACTGTTACAAATAAAACTTCTAACACATCTACATGCACCAAAATAAATAAAGTAAATTAGCATTAGAACAAATGAATAAATAAATTATCCTTTTATTAATTATTTTCCGTCTCAAAAACAAGACAAGGCAACAGAAATACATTTCAAATAATTTTTTCCTATGTTTTAGATAAGCATATATTTTTGGCAACAAAAATTACACCCAAAATAATGACAATACGTAAATGGGCAGCTTACAAAGCCAGATGTGTGTCTACAGCAAATAGTAAAGCAAGAAATTACGCTAGTTTATGAAAGCTATTATACTCTGTGTACGGCTGTGTAGATTAGTAAGACAGAGCTAGTTTTGATGAGAACGTTTTTTTTTTTTACAGCGTGATTGCTTTGGGTCATCATCAGCATGCTACAGAGCAAGGTCAAAGATCTCATCCCAAGCAAATCAAGACAGAGAAAGGAGAGAAAATTGGCAATATGGCAAGTATAAAAAAGAGTAACTAGAAAAAAGAGAGGATAAACATACATGAGAATAATTTGTAATGTCTACATTACTTTTCTCAGCTGCAGGCGCCTTGCTAGTTGTGACTTCGAAGAGTGAGTTACCGTTCACTCAAAACCTCCTTCTGTGTCCCTTACTCTCTTCTACCCGCCCTCAACTTTCATTCTTTCCCTTTGCGTCCCTCCCTCACTTTCTCTCTCAAGCCATAGAAAACTTCCTACTGAACACTAGATGGTGTGCCTGGGAAAGACTTCTCTACTGGTCACCGAGACCTCATCCTCAATTCTTTTGACTTGCCCTTAAAAGCATTGGTGTGAGAGGGGACTATAGCAAAATAAAAATAACGAAAAAATACTCTGGGTTGAAACAACTTCCAAAACATCCACTATAAACACTGGCAAAAGGACAAAATACGAAATCCCCGTTGTTTGCAATGCTTGGGTGTGTGTATTTTGGGGGGGGGGGGGGG
>JAOTRC010000022.1:23383981-23397837 GCA_027497675.1 Cyprinella lutrensis
ATGACAATAAATCACGTCGGAAATCAATCCGGGCGGAAGCGACTGGGAGGCGCTGATCATGCATCAATCAATATTTAATGTTTAGAGTTTAATTAATCCAGCACCGGAGAGCATTCTTTAAGTGACAGAGAGAGTGTGAGCGAGGGAGAGAGAGAAAGAGAGATGAGTGTGGAGTGTTTTAGCACAGAGATGCTCCTCTATCAAAGCACCTCTGTGTGTGGAGAAGGCCCATCACTCCTTTCCTTTCCTCATTATTTGTGGCTCTTTTTCACCTCATTTGTTTATACTTTTCCAATTCATCCATCCACATATGCAAGAAGCTACCTGTGGGCAAAAAGTTTGACCCAAAAACTGTGTTGTGATTGCGATGTCTGAAATGCTGTGTTTCTCTCTCTCTCTCTCTCTCTCTCTCTCTCTCTCTCTCTCTCTCTCTCTCTCTCTCTCTCTCTCTCTCTCGGATCAGTCACCCTGGAGGGCAGCCACACAATTACCGTGACCGCATACACAGGCTGACATTTTGATCCCTACAGTAGCGTTGGGTCAGTGATCAAGCTGTTTAACATCGTCACGCAGAATCAGTACTCAATGATAACAAGACATGCCAAGAAGCACAAGCTGATGAGATATGAATCCCCCTCCTTATGGAGATCTGTGTAAGAGGCTCTCGAGACAGCGTAAGTAGCTTACCTGAGGGAGTTTTGATTCTGTCACATTGCTCTCTTCCCCTTGAAAAGATAACACAAAGACAGACAGACAGAAAGATTAACTGATTAGAAAGTACATCTGTACATCAAATTACATCATTTTTCTGTAGTATTTACACTGTAAAAAATAAAACCGTTATTTTTACGGTAAAAAAACGGTAGCTGTGGTTGCCAGAACTTTACCCGTTAAAAATACAGTAGGAGTTACAAGGAGTTGTTCTTTTTTACCTTCAAAAACTGTAAATTTAACGGTAAACTTTCTGTTAACCAATTAACAGTTTTGCACTGTAGCATTTTTACAGTCTTTTACCATTAAAATTACAATTATTTTTTATCATCCATGTAGATTTTAAACTTAACATGACTTGTATTACTATTTGCAGCTAATTGCAACTTTGAGGTCCAAAGACTAACACAGGACTTTGACATTAGCTGAAAATAATAATGTAAGCATTACACAAGTCAAGAGGATGTGTCATAACTGTACTTATGAAATTTCTCATCTTTTGCCATCATGCAACTGTGGAAAGGTACAAAATATGGCAACATATTTCACGGTCAATTATGACAGCTTTTAACGTCCATTTCCTTTTGGTAAAGTAAACACGCACGCGCGTGTGTGTGGTGAAAAAAATATGTGTATTATCTTCCTGTTGTTTTGTAACGAGAGTGAAATTTATTTCTTGCTTCATAAAGTGGAATGGATGATTTTTTTGTTACTCCACACAGTTCTAGTGTGTGTCTGTGTGACTGCTTAAAGACCTTCCACAAAACTCCCATGAATCTCCAAACCAATTGTTAAAAAAATGTTCTCTGAAATAGCTTCACATTCATTTTTAAATCACTAATAACCAAATAAATAACATATTCCTAACATTTTTATGCCATGGATTGTATTTGTGAGAATAGTCCTACACATTTGAAGAAATGAGTTTAATCTTGTGAACAGAAGTGTAGTATCTCTCTCAAACACAGGTAGCTAACGATATTTATGCCTGTCAAAGCAAAAAAAAAAAAAAAAAAAAAAAAAAAAGAAAGAAAGAAAAAAAAAGCTTTATAACACAACAGCTGTTTGCAACATGAGACTATAGTTACATACTCATCACGAACACTGAGACAATCTGTTTGCATCCATAATGAAACACAAATATACATGCCACATTAACACATGGGAATCTAAGCTATACCATGCTTGCACAATGTGCTACAACTTCTTATGACATAAATCAGACACAGACTCTTAAAACCCCTCTCACTTGCATGTCCCCTCAACACACAATAGCATGCTGTTTGAGGGGATGGGATGTTGCCAATTGTACATATCTGATTTGCTACAGTCATTAAAAACAGGAGCAAAAGCAAGCAGCTTACAGAGAAAACTATTGCAGAGACAGAGCAGATTTATGACTTTTGTTTAGTATTAGCATTACAGATGAAATAAAACTGGAGTGTGAAACAGACAGACAGACTGAGGTCAGTCAGACAGGAGTAAGACACTTTAGCTCTTGCTGACAGTTGATAAGTCTCTGTTAACACATCTGAACATGTGTTGTTGTAAAGCTCATCTTCTCATAATTAGATTCCACCTCTCTCTATGGTTTCACATTTAGCCAGTCAATGAAGATATTTGATTTTTAAACAGTATAGTAGTGTGTTGAAAATATAAAATACAATTTAGCACAAGTAAAGTACAGATGTACTTAATTTGCCATAATGAAATTGTTTCTCAGTTGAAGGTAACACCAAAAAGTTGTCATCCACTGAGTGTATTTGCTCAAATATTTGACCTGGCATGGGCCAAAACTAGCCTCGGAACTTCTCCAAGCCACATTTAGCAAGAAACTTTGTCATCCTTGCACCTCATTGGTATGAATTCCTGATAACCATCATAACAGAATGAAGCATCAAGACACATCTGTTTCAGATTCACCTTCTCGAGATCTCACTGAGTTCACATGAAACACCTGCACTTGAAAAGCCCTAATGATTTGACTCATTTGAAGGGAATCTATATCAAAAACGTATTCACGTGTATTACACTGCAGTAGAACCCTGGCTACATGTATTTGTTCAGCAGTGACATGATAACCATGTAGATTAAAGCTTGAAGATATTACATGGATGAAATCCAGTCACTTCAATACGAATCCACACGATTGAGAGGTTTATTTTGTGTGGGAGTGAAAAAGTTCACCGTTTTTTTGCTCATGACATGCACATTTGCTGTGCTGACCAACAGAGAGCTGCTTTTGATTTGAAAGTGACTTTGGTGTTACATTACTGACAATAGACAATGGATGTTTTTTCTCTTGATTATTTACTTTTATACAGAGATTGGTAGGTTTATTGGTAAAATCTGTTTTCTATTTTTTTTTTTTTTAAATTTATTCCTTTAATTTGGATCCAAATCTCAGGTTTAAAACTGTCATTTTGACCCCCCTCTACAAAACTGCGAATTACTCAGTAAATATACATTTATGAAATGTAATATTTTGGTTTTCTTCTTTCACCAGGAAAAATAAAAGATCAAAATAAAAAAAAATGATTTGAAAGACCATCAACTCTGGTTGAGTTGATAAAGAATGGCCCAGTCCTCAGTTACTTTCGTGCTGCTAAGTGCTTTAGAAAACTTAGTCATGATCAGAAGCGTTATTTTCAGTTGCTGCAGATCTGAACAGCATTGCATCACTGTGTACCTGGATGATCAAAAGTGGGATTTTATGGGTGGAATTCTAGCAGCTTGTTTACTGAGCTTCATCTTGGAAGTTCTCACTGTTCTTTTAAAAGCAGTCTGGAAAGTTGAGATGTTTAAAAGCACTTTGACAAGCCTCTTGATCCTTTGTGACCTGCAAACAGCATTTCTCCCGTCCTTTTGGGCCCTCCTCAGTGTTTAATACAGGTGAGTGAGTCAGTGAGTGGAGAGGTAACGGCAGCATGAGTGGGCCTAAGAGCTTTTAAAAAAGACGGTCACCTAAAGACACAACAAATGCCTGGAGAACAATCAAAAGCTACAAGGACACCTACAATTAAGTACATTCATAAAACTAAACGGAGTTAGTGTGAGAGGCAGAGAGAGAGAGAGAGGGGGAGAGTTTGTTTTGTCTGACATAGCATTCTGGTTGAATCAGTCCAGGGATGTGATGATGTCATCCGTTTTATCATCCGTTTGATTAATCCTTCTGTCAATTGAACCCTTAATTCACTGCTGTGGTTTTTAGAACGCATCCAAGTAATATACAAGCTGATTGCATATAAAGTCAGTGGGACCGTAATGAGAGCAATGTATGTGTGTTTATTCGCATTAGCGTATTTAAGTGTGCACTTTGGAAACTACAGGAATGTTGCGTTTCTGTGTCCGTCAAAAAAAGTGCCTCCTCCCGTGTGCCAGGGAGAGACTCCAGTATTAATCTCTCCCGATCTGGTAAACACTCACTCGGAGGGCCATTCACATCCACATGCTCGTGTTTTCTACGAACGAAAATGTGTATTTCTGGGCATGCAGAAAAAAAAGCCCAGAAAAACAGATGGAAGATGCAATGAACTTAATCTGACTATATATGTACAGATTGAAGCCTGAGATTAGGAGCACAGCCAGGCTTGTTTCAAAATAATTATTGCCACGCTAAATTAAACTCATCCTCGGAAAACATACGTAGCTGTTCCACATACGCATTAAAGACCAGCAAATCCTATTGTGATTCCTGACATTGCTGTAAATATATTTGTGCTATTCGGCCTGATAATCTCTGGTGTAAACATGTCGTACAGAGATGTTTTTAAAAAGATATTGCGTTTAATTCTATAGAGGAGATTATTTGAAACTGATAACAAATACCACCAGATGTGTAGCTTGTTTTTAAGTTAAGATTTGAAGATGTTTGTTAACCAGTGTCAATTTAATGCATGAACAATGCATTTTTTTGGTGATTTTTTGGGGGGGTCAGTAATACATATTTATTTTAATTTTTTTTAAAAATGGACTTATTCCTGTGATGGCAAATCTATTACATGATTCTTAAGAAATCATTCTAATGTACTGTTTTGCTGCTCAATAAATAATCCTTATTATTATCATCAGCCAAACTGTAATACAATTTGTTTTCAGGATATTCTGGTGAATAGAAAGTTTAAAAGAAAGAATGTATTTGCAATCACAGTAGTTCAATTTAAAGGGATAGTTCACTTTGAAATTAATTTTTGATATGTTTTAGCATACCTCAAGAGCACCAAAGATTTAAGTATCTTTGTTTCTGCAGTAATTTCAATTTTGATATTTTTAGGTCAAACCGTTCATGTCTATCAGTCACACAATGGAGGTCTATGTGGTCCACCTCAAAGAGCATGCACAGAGAAGTCCAAATTAAACATGATTTAATTACTCATAAATGTAAGTACACATTGATGCCCTAAAACACGAAATGAGCTGTTTGTGTGAGAAAACGAACAGTATTTATATCGTTTTTACCTCTTGTGACCACAGCCACAAAGCGGCAGCGCCCTCATATCACTTGGGCGTCACTGTGTTTACAAGAGGTAAAAACGATATAAATACTGCTCATTTTCTCACACAAACCGCTCGTTTCGTGTCTTAGGCCATCAATGTGTACTTCCTTTTTATGATTCATTGAATCATGTTTAATTTGGACTTCTCTGTGCATGCTCTTTGACGTGGACCCCATAGACCTCTATTACATGACTGATATACACAAACGGTTTAACCGAAAAATATCAAAATGGAAACAGAAACAAAGACACCTACATCTTGGATGCCCATAAGCTAAAACATGTCAAAAATTAATTTCAAAGTGAACTATCCCTTTAACATATCCTCTTTAAAATAAATAAATAAATAAACAATTCACTGCCCCCAAACTTATGAACGGTGTACATATATTTAGATTACGTGTTCTAATCCCTGTTGCATTCAGGCTAATCATACAGTGATTGATTGAGCTGTATTTAGCTGTGCTGTACAGTAGCTTGGCAGCGAAACAGAAAGGGGCCTTGTATTCCATTGTTCTCCAGCTGTCTTGGCTACATATCAGAAACAAATGAATAATTCTGCCTTTCATTGCATTAACTGAAAGACACGGCATTTATCCAGGTCTCTGTCATGAGACAATACCCTACAAACTTATCTCTCTCACACCCTCCTCTATGTCCTTCTCATTGTCCCTTATAAACCACCCCCCTCCCAAACTCACTCACAATCACGCTATCACACTCCTCTGCTAATTGATGGCACAGTCAGCGGTGTATTGAAAGGACTGATCTGTGTGTATGCGTGTCTATGTCTGATATGTTCCTAGCTGGGTGGCTAAAATCACTGGTCTCCATGGCCCTGGTCGGTCTTTTGTGTCTTTTATCAGCATGTAAACCTGTAAATCGCAGATATCGTCTGCAGATCCTGCTCTTTACAAATCCACACAGGTAAAACATTTACTACCACAACAACACCAGCACACCCCTCTCTCTGATCTTATCACTGAGGATGTTCGCAATGAAAGCGGATACTTGGTACTTTGTTTTGGGATTTACACCCCCAGTGCTCTCTCGCTTGCGCGCACACACACACACAGACACAACCACACACCCTTCAGGCAGGGGTCTCACCCGTCTCTCCCAACTGATGTTATCTGATGCACGAAGACCCTCTTTCCTCTAATCATAAGCCCTGGTGGAAATGACACTATACAATTTAGTAATGGGAGTCTGCATGCCTTAATACTACAGGAACTAGCACACAGCCTCCGAGGCACAGAGAGGAAAATGAGAGAGCGGAAGATTGAGGAAGAACGAGGTTTCAAAAAGCACATGCCTGGAGTCATTAGAGGGCCGAGGTGAGCTGGACATGATTTAAACACACTTTGTAACACCTCGCCAAATTAAGATGAAATGAACTGGTAAAAAGTGCAACACTCAGAAATGAGTTCATTCCACACTTCCACATCTATGGTAGTTACTTTTGTGTTTGCTGTTGATGTTGTTTTTCAGTTCTGTCTCTTTTGAATGTTAAATACCCCTAAAATCCTTGTGTAAATAAAGCCCTTGTCCTTTAGATTCTTCTCTACTCCCCTGCTCTCACCCCCGAATATTCCACTCCATCCTTTGCGAATGGCCCGTGGCCATATAAAGTTGTTTGGTGCCAGTATCATGCTCAGAATCTCAATGCCTGAATTCTCCTATGCATTCATCACAAGCCTTTCTTGTGAAACAACCAAAATATTATTACAACTTTCAACCCCTGTCATCATAAATTTGAGAGGAAAGTTGGAGAGAGACAGTGAGACTTTATTAACCAGATCAGAGTTTTTACAAAGAATAAGACAGGAGAAGAGACAGGTGGATTTTGGAGGCTGTCAAATGAGGCCCTGACCTAAATCAGGGACATGCCATGTTTTGGTAATGGGGTTGCACTAAACAAATAAATTAAAAAACTTGATATTCATTTTGTGTCCTGAGGTTGATGGTTTCTTGCTCATCTTTAAACTACTTTTACACCTCAGTGGAAAATTGTATCTAGAATGTCATTGTTTTGTCTTTGGAACTTCATGATGAAATATGTCATAAGGCATCAATGTCAATGTTGAGAGTTAGTATTTCACACAGTGACTCTATAATATATGATGATGCGAGTGACTATTTGACCTGTGCTATTGATAACAAATTATAAATTCTGATGTACTAAATTCAGAGATCTCTCGCTGTTCAACTGTCCCTGAAACTGCAAAAGTGAAACTCCTAAAAAAAAAAAAAAAGCACTGCAAAGAGTACAAGTGTTCTCATTTGCACTGTGTTTCATTTTCTGTGGGTCGTGTTAACCTGACTGTGGTGATTATTCTGTTCAGGGCAAAAGAAGAGAGCGAGCAGCTGCGCTCTAATAGACATATACACACAGGCCTTACAAAACAAGACTGCAACCTTTCTCTGGATCATCCAGACTTCAAAACAATGCAAAAACATTGAGCACACACTGAGTCCTTCTCTCATTCTCTCTGTTTCTCGTAAGTATCTGCTGTTTACAAATGTCAGAAGACGGAACTCACTCATCATGTGACGATAAACCCTAAACATTCATTATTTAAAATTACAACCAACTTTTGTAAGTGATGAATAGATTATCACCTTAAATCAATACAGTGAGAAAAAGCACATTTCAAGATCAATCAGGCCAATCAAGATGTGATGGTTTAGAGATTAATATTCGTTATTCTGCAGAAAGTTTTACACCGAGGTAATAGACACATTTGTAGCATTAAGTTTACATACACCTTTTAGAATCTGAAATAAAAAAAATAAAATAAAAAGGCATCATAATTTGCTGATTGTTTTTTTATTTAGCACAACCCCGAATAAACTATTTTATGTAAACAGATGTTTGGATTGAGTAAAAAAATAATAGCTGAATTAAGAAAAAAGACCTGAAAATTGTGGGACTCATTCACAACTATTGCAAAACATGCAAACATTCGCGAAGAGGAAAACATGATGCAATTAGTAAACTTCTGAAAAGGATAACTCTCTTTTTTATTTGTCCTGCTCTTCAGATATTTTCCATGTGTTTTTCCAAAGGACACCAGATCTTACCGCATCGTGTTGCTTTCTTGAGCATTAGTGAATGTTTGCACCTAATAATTCGTATGAGTCCCTCAGTTGTTAGTGTGAAAAAAAAAAATGGATCTTTAGCCACAGCTGGAATGGATTTAAATATGCAGAAGATACTGGAAAACCAAAGAAAATGTGCCAGGCGTGGAAGATTTTTATTTTATTTTTTTTTTAAATAAAGAGCATATAAAGAGCAGTGGGCAATAAAGAGCAGTGGGCAGTTTAGGACAAACAACAAGACTTAAAAATGTATCTTTTATGACCCCTCTTAGTTTGTTAAAATGATTAACATTTTGCAGAATAAGTAAAGGGCACATAAACACCGCAAGTGTAAATGTACAAGTTCCCTTATAACACAAAACATCAGAGAAGTGCAACAGTGTCTTAACAAGCCCAAACCAATAGGAGGAAGAGAAAGAGAAGAGGAGTGGAGTGATAATGGATGGAACATCTACTGATATGCAGGTGTCCTCCTCTCTCATTCTATATTGTTTATATTTACTGAACGATTATAGAGTTACAGTTACAAAGCAATTTTGTGGAGATGAAGCTATTGTAAATGGCATCAACTGATGGAGTCAGCCAATCAATATCAGATTAGATTAGTAGCCTTTTTCTTCATAAATTTCATCTGTTTGACATTCTGTCTACTAATGACTGTGTTGCACTTTATCTTCCTTCAGAATTGAAATTGAAACCAGTGAATTTAAACAGTAGCAATTTTTACCAACCCGATCTCACGGGAATTTGCACGAATTTTACGAGATGGCTAATTTTTACTAATTTATACGACCTCATTTTAGCTAAATCGTACATATTTTACGAGTTGCCCAATTCATATGAATTCATACGAATGACCTACTCCTGACCCCGCCCCTAAACCTAACGTAGGTTTAGATAAATCATATGAATTGGTACAAGTGAGGTCGTACGAATTTGTTGTGAGATTTACTGTTTTTTTGATCAAATAAATGCAGCTTGATTTTTGGAAAAAAAAAATTAACATCACAAAACATATATTTAAACATTTAGCAGATTCGTTTATCCAAAGCGACCAACAAACTCTAATTTCACCTGTGTTTTCAATGCTTATGCTGGCATTGAACGTTGTTACCCGTTAATATGAAAATAAAAAAACACGTACATCGTGTGCTGCGAAACAGACCTAAGACCTAACCTTAAAGTGACTGTGTTTAACTTAAGATGAAGAGGACATAATTTTTTAGCAAATGCAGATGGCTGCAGACTTAAAAGGGCCATTAGTGTGGGCAAGTAATGGGGAAAAGATAAGAGGAAAACAATGCTCAGAAGATAGAGGGAGGGGTTGGGGGCCAGGCCAGTCTTCAAAGAAATATCCATTTTGCCATTAGCTCAGTTTGAATTGATTTTTTTCACTAAGAAACAGATGCCAAGATGCTTTTGTTACATGGTCTGCAAAAAAAAAAAAAAAAAAAAAAAATTACACCGAAAATTGAGAGACAGAACGATAGACTTGGAGGGAAGGAGAAAGAGAGAAGAATCCAGCATCTTTGAGTCCTTTGATTGCTATCTTGGGGCTATACAGTGCAATTACTGGCTGGAACCATTAAAAGACTTGATTACAGACAGGCAGGCCAGACAGTGAACAACAGACACACATTCTAGTGTTAGACCAGGTACTGTCATCCGGACACGGTCTCTCTAAACCCCCCCACGCTCATTTTCTCTCGCTCTCTGTCTTACACACAAACATCACAGATAATTTCACCTTCACACCTGAATACATCACTGTTCAATGTGTACGAATATGCTCACAGCTTCTTCTATTTAACTCTTGTCAGTAGCTGTAACATCGCTATGCACCTGTCCTCCTGTCTCACTTCCTCGAACTCTCTCGTGCACCATTACCAATTCGCCTCTGAGCTCCTGAGACAAGAGAAGGGGTACGACGCACCCTAAAGCTGTCGATTTATCCACCCAGAAATGACCAGGATTGCCAATCGTCCCTCATATTTTTCACACACTTCAATCCGCACATGTTTCCACGAGTAATTTGTGAGGGGTGAGGGGGAGTGATACGAGCAGAGGAGGGCTTGATCATTTGTTTTCAGTTTTCTCACAGCTTTAGGGCTGGCACCCCCTCTCCTCTTCATTTACTGCTTTTCTCGACCCAGCCACATCTAAAGCGCTAATAATTACAGGCCTCTAAAACTGGCCGCTTTAGGGCAGCTGGAATCCGATTTTCTGGCCTGAATATATCTGTGTGTGTGTGTGTGTGTGTGTGTGTGTGTGTGTGTGTGAACAATGTGTGGACATGCGGGAGTTGTTTGGGTCTGTGTGTGTGTGTGGTAGAATGCGCTTGTAGTAAGAAGGTGTAACTTGTACCTCCACCTTTTTTTCATAGTTTTGATTCCCGCGTGTTGCATCGGCATAGCCAGCGAGTCTTTACAAGGCCATTTCTTCCTCTGAGAGGCTTGTAGTAGTGATTAAATATATCCCCAGAGTAAGGCATCAATTACTGGGATCACACAGGCCCGGCTGGCTGCCGCTGCGCTGGCGTCCGCACACAAACCCGCCGCTGCAGCCAGGGAGTGGCATTGAGAGCCAAGCCTGGCTAAGGAGCTCCGTGCTGAGGCCAGACATCAGCCTCTGGGGGCAAACTCTGGGAGAGGCTCCAGGGAGTGTGAGTGGGTGGTGGAGGGGTGTTAAGTGGGTACAAGTGTATGTACACAATGTCGTGTGCATGTATGAATTTAAGAAGCTCTGAGTTTAACTTTATGGTTAGGTTTAATTTGTCAGCATTAGTTAATGCATTAGGTATCATGAACTAATAATGGACAGTACATTTGTTCATTTCTATATTTACCGATACAAGCTTTTAACATTTCAAGTTATAAAACTTAACATTCATATATTATGAAAAACTTGAAATACCAACGAGCAAAAATGTATACATTAAGACAAAAATGATATACATATATACTGTATATTTTTAATTAATTCAAAATGAACATGAATCTAGATTAAAAAATGCTATGAAAATTGATTGTTTATGATATACATAACCAATTTTTTGGTTATTTTGGAAGAGTATGTTTTACAAGAAAAGTCTGTTTCTGTCTATTTACTTCTATCTCAATGCATTACTTGCAGTTTCTTTTATTTTGGTGTATTAATAACTGTAAAATGACTTGAATCTTAATGTAAAGTGTTACCAACTTTTGTAAGTATTTACTTTAAGAGAAAGATTGACAGAAACACATTTGACAGACTTCCGACTGCAGCTTCCATGATCAACTGCAGGCATTAGGCTCAAAATCATCTGCACCTTTATCAGAAACCCATAACCATCTGCAGTCTTGCTCAGGAGGCCGCAGATGTTCAGAACTCATATAATCCAGTCTCATTCCCTTGTCTTTCTCATGACAAATATCTCTGATGTTATTGGATACTTTGTGAGCTCAATAGCTTTTTCTGCCACTGTCTTCGGTTCCCCTGGGAACGGAAATCCCTGTAACTTCAATGACGGTGGTCTCAGGTTGATGACCTCACCTCTGGAATGGCAGCTATGTTCTAAATGGAACTGTGGAACTTTTTCATTCAGTTTTTTCATACGCTTCATTAGCACTGCTGATTCCTGCCTTTATGCACCTGTCAGAAAGACTTCCACTACAGTTAAATGAGAAAGAGTAGGGGGTGGGGGAGAGAAGAGTACAGGAAAGTACAGTTAAAAACAGAAGTATACTTAGAAAACATTTTTTTAACCAAAAAATAGACTAATTTTAGCAACAATTGCTTGGGTTAGATGCCTCGCTTCACATCCCAAAGGTGACATCCAACATAACTTATAATTTATATGAGATGTCAAAATAGAAAAAGATTCTGCCCACATTTCTTTTTCAAGATTCTTTTTCTTTTTTTTTACAATAAATGAAGAAATAAAATAATTTTATTTTATACGTTTATTAAGATTATTTATTATTACAATCATGTTTGGGTAAAGGGGTTTGTCATCATATGAATAATGAATTATTATGCCTTTAGTGAGTTATTAGGCTTTGTTCGTTTTGGATTTTCCACTCTCTGACCCTTAAAAACCTGATATACTCGAGGTGAAGTTCTTTTTCGTTCTTGATTTAGGACTAAAAAGAAGTTTGAAATACGTGACCAATGGTATACTGTTAGCAAACATCTGACGCCGCTCACACTGCTGAGAAAGACGTTTAAACGAATATGTAAATATATGCTGTGCGCTTTCCTTTCAACAACAAAATAAACACAACAAAATTGACAGGGGTGAGAAAACAGCTGTTAAGAAAACGTCTGATCATAATGATGTGGTTATATTTGCACAAACTCAGCAATTCAGCAAGTCATGTCACGTTTATTTATATAGCACTTTATGCAATACGTTGCTTTTAAACAAGCAGTTTTACAGTATTAAAAATGAAAAAGTGTCAATGTCTCTTTCAATTACAACTTCAATTTCTTCTATGAAGCGCCTCTCTAGTGTGTTCATGTTTGGGCTTGCAGACGTCTGAACTCTGCAGACCGAACAGGAAAAATTAACCTGAGAAGATTTCCACATCAAAGAAGGCGGAGCTTCAGAGAACACCTAGTTGTATTCACTTTATGATTGAATTTTGAAAGGAGCCGGTCCATCAATGAATGTCGTCAGAAACTTTCAAGGAAAAGCTTCTACTGTAATCTAAGTTTAATCCATGTCTGTATATTTCTATATCTTATAATTATGCCTTGTCCTTTTAGGCTCTTTTTCTCCTCTCCCTCGCTTCAGTGAGCTCCAGGCGAGGGGAGGGCCGAGGGGCATTTGGAAGCCCAGGCTGAGCTCTCTTACTGGGCTGTAATCCTGGCCAAATACCCCTGCCTCTTTTTTTCTATCTGGAGGGGCTTCTTTTGTCTTGCGGGGAGTGAATGGGTCTATAGAGGCCGGCAGGAAACCAAAGATGTGTGTATGTGTGTGTCTCTGTCTGAGGGAGTTTCTTTGCCAGTAGTTTGTAACAACAGAAGAGATTTTTAGTGGTGATGTTAGTGGCATTAATAAAACTAAACAACTGTCATATGGTTCCATGTAAAGACTCGGTGAGAAATGACAAACAGCACTTTGTCATCTTGAAATCACCCCGTCATACACACACTCTCTCCCTTAATGTATCTGCCCACACACCCTCTCTGAATATGAATGTGTGTGTTATGTATCTGTACCTGTACAAGTGCATATATCTTTTTTATTGCGTAAGCTAACCATCTGTTGTCCTGCATCCGTCCTCGGATATACCCTCATGTCTCTCTTTCTCGGTCTGTGTGCTTGAGTAGTCTGACAGTGAAGGGGTGCTGTACTGGAATGTGGGCTGTGTGTATTGTTTGTAAAAATAAACCATCTGGACAAAGATATTCACTGAGAATTTATATTAAACAGCTGAGAAAGCACAGCTTCTGAACGTGGTGGGGACGGGTTGTGATGCAACAGACCACACCATGAGAGAGAGAGAGAGAGAGAGAGAGAGAGAGAGAGAGAGAGAGAGAGAGAGAGAGAGAGAGAGAGAGAGA
>JAOTRC010000022.1:23408976-23422165 GCA_027497675.1 Cyprinella lutrensis
TTCATCGTCTGGAATCGTTTAAAGCCCTTTGAACAGTTTGCACTGAAACTGTCTTTTGGACCTTGAACTGTTTGGTTACCAGTAAAGTGCATTATATTTAAGAATGTTGTTAGAATGTTAAGAAATAACAATTTTAGGTTATACTAGGCGCTATTCTAATGACAATAAAATAGATGACTCTAAGTCAATTTACAGCAGTAATTCCTCTCTCAACCAGTAGAAAATGCTTTGAACACTTGATTATGCATGGGAAAATAAACCCTGTCATAAACCAGAAAAAGGGGCTTAATTCTGGGGGGAAAAAAAAGTAATATCAATTTTTGGTCAAACCGCCCAGCAATAATTACTATTGCATGATTTGTAACATTATTCATTATTCGATAGTCTGGCGTTAAAATTTAGTTGCTTTTGGTGTACTGTGGAGTGGGTAAAACTCTTTTTAATGGCAGGCTAGCAGTTAGCGTTGACTCGTGCTAGCCTAGCACCGGCTAACTAAATTTTTAAAACTGTTTCCACTGATAAATAACAATAAGGCTATATTGGAAATGAGGCCC
This sequence comes from Cyprinella lutrensis, assembly GCA_027497675.1. Lineage (NCBI taxonomy): Eukaryota > Metazoa > Chordata > Actinopteri > Cypriniformes > Leuciscidae > Cyprinella > Cyprinella lutrensis. The sequence goes on from JAOTRC010000022.1 coordinate 23,409,531, forward strand.
GATGTCCAAAATCCTGAAGCACCCCTTTAATCTCTTTGCTGTGTTGGTACAGTGGCACACTGGGGCAGGCCAGAGCTGACAGTATTGTTCTCTTTCTTTCTTCATGTCCTGGCTGTACCAGGCAGATGAGGTAAGGCTTCTTTTTATGGTATTATTCTGTAGTGCTGATACATAGAGGCCTGCGTCAATTGCACACACACACAAATCTCTCTATCTATACAGCAGCAAACTCATACTCCTCCCAATGCTCTGCCCTCTCTTGCTCTGCACAGCCCCCCTTCCCCGCCTCCCCCCATTTCTCCATCAATAGCACTTTTCCCCTCTTCTCTTTTAAACCAGTCCCAGCATTTGCATGTGAATCGCTTGTATATCTTCTTTTATATGATGCACTGACAACTGGCTTTTTAGAAAAGGAGGAGGCAAGAAGGAAGAAAAAACTATAAAGACTCAAAACCTCCCCCTCTCCAGAAAATAAAGACGAAAGTAGACAAAACATGTTATTTGCTCTCTCAAGAATTTACACAGATCTGCATCCCTCAGACTCAAGCGAACTTATGTAAACACATAGGAAGCACATGGAAGCTAATATTGTTAGCTAATAACCACTGTTAACCTTTCACCTTGTAATTATATTATATGGCAAAATAAAAATCTCACTCTTATACAGTAATCATAAGGCTTACCTAAGGATTGACCTTAGGACTGAACAAGTACATACTATTTGATAACATGTTAGTTGGACCAAGCAGCTTTTGAATTGAGTTCTGTTAGCGTTGTACATCTCTCTCTCTCCCCCGCCTGTCACACACACACACATACACACAACACACAGCTCTTTCTGTCATTTTTACATTGTCAGGTAAGGTTAGCCTCTTTGAAAGTCTTGTAGTTCAAATCCAAACAGACACACCAACCTTTTAGCAAAGGGTCAACCTTGCTCTTCCTTCCTCCCAGACACAGAAAGTATAAGGTTTCAAACTAACATCCCAACAATAATTCAAATTTGGTAATATCACAAGGCAATGTTTCAAAAAGCAAATCAACTTCAAAGACTTGAAACTGACAGATTAATAGTGGCACAGAAATGAATCACCATAAACCCATTGAGGTTCGACCCATTAAACTCAGATCTTTGCCCTACAAAACACACACACACACATGTAAGGAGACTGACTGTCCAAGCATAACATCTGTTTACCTCCTCTCCTTCTCTCTCTCTCTGCCAGCTGACATCATCCTCTCACCTCTCCTCCCATCTTTTTCTTGGATGAGTTGTGTTATGACAAGTTTAATTGTGTGCTGTCTAACCCATAACATTTCTGTAAATATTGGTCATGCCAGGGCCGTCAGTAACAGGAAGTATGTGAACTGCCTTCTCTTCACAGTAGCACAATGCCAGTCTTTGTTCTGTGAGCGATTATGAGTTATTTTGATACTGCTTCACTAGACATGCACACTGAGCTAATCTGCCTTCAGAGATTACACATTACATATATACACACACACACACACACACACACACACACACACACACAAAATGCTGTCAATCGATTAAAAACATGACTAATCAATGGTTAATGAATTACACCTAACTGTCTTTAATACATTTTTATATTATACTTTCACATTGAATCTCCCCCAAAAAAATAGTGTAGAAACAACATAAAGACGGTTGATTTTAAATACTTGTTTAGTGGAATCTTTTTACTTAGCACAATGAATGAAGGCCAGTATCTTTGAAACTGATGTAAAGTGTTTGAATTGTTATTGGGTAGGTTAGGCCTAAAAATGACGTTACATAACTATGGCAAGCAAGACGAGGCCGAGGGCCATGAGAGAACTGGGGAAGGATGATTGATGACCTGTACCTGTCTCGTACCTCTCACGAGGAGCTTCGGAAGCGACGACAGTGAAGGACGAGATAGGACCAGGCCTGGACTATTTGTCGTTTTGTTTATGTGTGTGAAGCAGTCGGCCGTGAGGGGCTGCTGATTTTACTTTCATTTTGTGTTGGTTATTTTTTGGATGATTAAAGTGTGTTAAAGGTTCACCGGTTCCCGTCTCCTCTAACAACCAACATTTGTTAAAATGACTGATTACAACTGTCCGATAGTAAGCTAGCTTCATGAATAAGACACATATCAAGATTATAACAATATACGGACTATTCGGTTCTAAGAAAAACACTTAATCAGTATCAGTAAATTAGATGTACCAAAGAATCACAAAACAAAATTTTACCATTATCGTGAGGTGAAATTGTGGACCTACTCTACCATTGTCACATAGTGACGTTGCTGTCTGTAAATTCCTTTAGAAAACAGTATGTGACGCACTTGAGTGCATTTTTCAGACGCAATATATTATGTTCTAGTATTCTTGTCATATATTATGTTCTAGTATTGTAGTTTTAATGAAAAACCAGGGGGCCCCAATGGTAATTTTTGGGCCTTATAGGGGGTCCCTTAATGCTTATGGGAGTTTCATCATGTTGAGTTAACGTTATACAACATTGATTTTTTTTATGTACATTTGCTCACCTGTCTAATAAAGCTGTCAAGTCGTGACTTGTGCAGCTCTGTCAAGTCCAAGTTAGTCGCGGACGTGGAGCTCTCGGCATCTCAAAAAACGCCACGCTAATATTGATCCTCATTTTAGTTCTCCATGTTTGTCCCAGAGTCTGCTTGTCTATGGTCTATGTTTAAAAGAAACAAGAACTGCGTGCCGCTAAACGTTACGCACTTCGCAGTTGTCCACGTCTGTTGTCATGGTTACGTCATGGCTATGGCAGTATGAACGGTAACCGAGGATAGCACGGATATTGCGTCTTTGATAGGCGACATTTTATTTCCATGATGGGCACTTCAAATAGGATTTTCTCTGAAACAAAAAAATCTTTGGAGACTTTTGGGATATTATAATACACAACTGCAGGAAATATATCACACTGTGCACACTTTTTTGTTGCATATTTTATGACAAAATTCTTACATATTGTACTATATAATATAATACTAGTAATCAGCTGATTGTCTCACAAACGTAACCAGCACATTTCTCCCCACATAGCAAACCCATAATACAGCGAGGGAGAAGAACCACATGAAAATATTTAGCTATATATTTTTCCTAAAAGGGTAGTAAACGCTTAGCTGGCTAATATGAGCTGCTACTGTGGCTGAGCTGGTTAAAGCATAAAGCCTTGTTTATACTCGACGCGTCCGGATGGGCCCAAAGGTGCGCGTGGCCAAAATGACATGGTTGTAACAGCGCATGCCTCCGCATCCCCTAGACATCATTTACTACACACAATAAGCTTTTTTTTTCTCTGATTCATATTGCACCTTTAATAAACAATACAGATATTATTAAGTATTTACAATATTAGGTATATATAAAAGAAATCCACAAATTGTCACTTTTCACATGGCCAGCCTTGATCTGGTATTGTTTATCTGGTATACATTGATCTGGTATATATTAACGCCAAACACAGTCGATACCTTCTTTGATCTGGTATATATTGTTTCAGAGTTAAAAATTCTCCCCTTTTTCCTCTCCTCCTTTTGTCTCGGGAAGTCTCAGGATGTTTCTATTACAAGTGGCTGGAGCTGTTAAATACTGCTGAGTGATTCAGTAATGAGAACGTATGAACAGGCGTGGGTTCCCTTATACTGTTCCTTGTGTGTGTGTTCCTGTAACTGACGCTTGCGGTTACTCACACTAGGGGGGGCAGGGTGACTCACTACTATGTCATCACTAATAACCCTCGCTGAAGAGAATCAGTAACACGCATATATATTGTAAGCAGACACATACAATCACAATGGTCATTTATATATAGTCAAAACAGTATCCTGTCAGACTGAGGGTTATGTAAGCATACTAATGCATTTGATACAATGGTTCGTAAAGAAGCACACACTACCCCAGCCCACATAGCTGAAAGGTCCTTTGAGAAATAGACTGTGTGAAAATCTCTATCTACTTCATAATATTGTTCTGTGAGCTTCCCAGACTTTGCAACAAGTGCTCATAATGTTCTTAAAATTGGTCAATGATTGAAAAATATTGTGACACAGCTTAGAGAAATGTACCCAAAGTTTTTTTTCTGCTCAAGGCTGAGTGCAAGTATTTCAACACTACTATGCCAACAAGTCTGTTTCTTTAAGATTCTCATCTAAAATACTGTTGCTCTAACTAACCCATAATAAGACGAGTCCTAAACCGTCCTAAACATGAACCTCTCTCCAATCAGAATGATTACTCAGGAGATTCTGTCTGTTTTTAAAGCTTGCCCTGCCGCTTCCTCTTTATAATATCACAGAAAGAAAACAAAAACACCCCTGGATTGTTGATTTACGAGAGGTTGCTTTTAGCAAGCCTAAACCGTAATAAGTTGCAAGAATCATCCTCATAACTGCTCCGCTCTCTGTGTGAGTCTGCACAATATACTGTACATATGTGTGTGCGTTTGAGTGATTTATCACTCTGTGATCCACAGCTAAGTCTATAGCGCTGAAATCATAAGCTGGGCATAGTTAAGTGACAGCACTCTGACACACTTATAAGTTCATAGAAGATCGTTATATGCTAACACAACATCCCGGGTGCTTACTGACACATTAGCAATTGAACTGAGGTTTATATGGGTTAGAGCATTTGCTCAAAATAAGGAATGCATATGTGCAAATATGTAAAGTTCAATAATATAGGGTTGCACAATTTGGGGAATAAATCAAATTTCTTAAAAAATGTAAAATCAATGCAGTGCCTATTTCGTAGGACTGCACAATTTCGTGATTTTGTATCAATATGACTATACATTGACCTAAAGGATTATACTGTGTTTTACCCCATTTCACCTTCAGAACTGCCTTATTCTATGTGTCATTGATTCAACAAAGTGCTGAAAGCATTCTTTAGAAATATTGGCCCGTATTGATAGGATAGGATCTTGCAGTTGATGGAGATTTGTGGGATGCACATCCAGGGCACAAAGCTCCCGTTCCACCACATCACAAAGACGCTCTATTAGGTTGAGATCTGGTGAGTGAGATGTATGTTGGAGAATGCTGCACCTTCAAAGGAGATTGATATCTAAAACTTATTTTATTTTTCTTCTTCTCACTAAGAGTGTATTCACACTGGCTTGTTTGGTTCGATTGAATCAAACTCTAGCTCGTTTCCCCCCTTGCGGACCTTTTGAACTCCGGTGCGGACCAAACAACTGAACCGAGACCCAGCTGAAGAGGTGGTCTCGGTACGGTTCCAAACGGTAAGGTTCTGGAACTCATGTTTGTTTATGGTGTGAACAAGAACTGACCCAATTGCAAGAAAGCACTGCACCTTTGAGTTAACAGGCTTCCGTAGTCAGAGTTGCGTTATGGGAAAGTGATCTGTTGTAGAAACTACATTCTCTATGGATAAAAACTTAATACCTTATCCGTTTCTGCGCAGTGCCACTGTCAGCATGCCATGGTAGGCGCACATGAGAGCATGTTCTCCCATCTTGCAGCACATCGTCATCTTCTCAAAATCCGAATTACAACATTGTATAGATGACATTGTATCATATGATACTCATTAGTTTCTTTATACTGCATTTGTACAGAATAACACAAAATCAGTAAAATAACAAATATTGCAGTATGAAATATCTCCATCCTGAGCCTTTTTTGCACTTCTTGATTTCCCTACTTGAGAATCCTTGTCCAATGAATGGACGACTTTAGCACATGTGTGGTTTTGTTTACAAATTTTGGTTCACTTCCAAAAAGAGCAAAGCGAACCGTACCCGAAAAAAAAATATATATATATTTGGTTCATACCAACGCAAGTGAACTATCGGACTTTCCTGGTGTGAAAACACCCTAACATTTAGATGTTCAAATCGAAGCTGTATAGCTAAGTTAGCTGATTACCTTAAATGTCCATAGATATCGGTATCAGTTTGTAACACTTTCTCAAGAAAATGTAGTTGCAATAGTCCTCTGTATTGTGACATATATCTGAATAAAATGGCTTCTGGAATGAGGAAAAAAAGAAGGGAATTGATTGGGCAGTAGGAAGTTGGGAATTGCTAACTAAATGGAGGCAGATAAGCACACACTGTACAGATTTTTTTAACATTACCTGAAAGGCCCGAATCTCTCTAAGAGTCAATGCTCACTGCTTACATTCCAACTATGGGAAGAAAAACAAAATGTTTGGGAATGGAATGGTTCGGGGGGGGGGCTAAGACAGGGTCACTTTATCAGTATTAATTTCCAGCTTGTGGGCGCAATGACCCAGAATAGTGCTCCTTGTGAGATCCTTGTGAACACATCTGTGGCCAGGATCTTTCTAATTTAATATAAAATGAATCTGAGTGATAATCCTTACTGCTTCTTTGCTATGACTTTTAAATAAACAAATGTCAGAAGTGCAATTATGAATGATTAAATATCAAATATGAACAGTACTAAATGCTGAAGGCTAAACACAATGTAAACTAACAAAATATGACCTCCTTTGACATTCCATACAGCTACTGTAAACAGTGTGTTTGTTTGTAACGGGGTCAGGATTGAAGGGGATAAAGAGCATCTTATAATCGAGCCAGATTAATAGTCGCAGCTTTAGGGTTGTCTCTGTCTGCCTGCGTGTATTTGTCAATCTTCAAATGGTGCCCGGATTAAAGCCGAGATTTCTCTAGCGTTCAAGCAAATGTCTTAAAATTACCCCTCTCACCTCTCGATTCTTCCAGCAAATTCCTTTCATTCTCAGAAATCAAAGATTACAGCACACATCGATTTACTCTAGTCTGGAGAGCTTGTGAGAATGCATGTTTGCTCACTATGTTTACTATAAATGATTAAATGTTGCATCAGTATGTCTTGTACTCTGAATTCTTCTCTGATCGGGGTGGATAAAGCTTACAGAACAACACTGACGTCAATGAACTACAAAACTAATATTCTAAAGGGAAAACAAATTCAGTTAAATAAAGCTATCTTCAGATAACACTATTGGCGAAATACAATGAAATGTTTGTGCCTGTGTGATTCTAAGCAACAACAACAAAAATCAGCCCTAAAATAAAATACTGTTGACATTTTTGCTGAAGAATAATATAAGAAACATAATACAGAACAAAATTTCAGGCATCCTCCACAACGTTTGGGAGGCATGAGAAAATTAAATGCTGTAAGAAAAGCATAAACACTCTGAAATTTAACACCAAGCCTGAAGCTTCCTGTAAAACACCTGCTCACGGATGTGTTTTGCTCACAAGGAGAAGAAAGTGTACCATAACTACTGGTCTCACCCCAAATATGTACCCTTCAAAGAATTTATGGCAAATAACAAATATCTTTTGTTCATGTGAACCAGTCAAGAGACAATGAGAGACTTTTGTATATGCGTCTGACCTAATTCTGAGAACTAGAACACACCAAACTTAACCCGACACCTGTTATAACAACTGATTACAGACACGTTTATGCAGATCATCAGGTTAATGGACAAATGTGCAAGGCTAAATAACTATATCAACCTAACAGCCATGCATTTGTCAACACGCTTATACCTCAATCTAAAACATGACTGTGAATGTAAATAATTCTGTAACTCGAGCAACATGCGATGAAGGAAACAATGAATCAAAAACTTGTTTTGAATGATTTAGGCACAATGTGGTCCCCATCACACAGAAGTGTCAGAACACTGAAGAAACGTCAGATAATTCGCCTTAAGCGTGACACCACGTGACATTATCATGACACTGCACTGTGAACAACGTCCTCCGATATTTCTCGCCTCGGGTGAAGTTTTTGTTATGAAGCATAAGAGTGCATATTAAGCAGGAAGAAAAATGTGTTCTGTCAGCACCGGTCAAAGGCTTCTGCATTCACACATGGGTGACAAAAGGAGGAGGTGGTGATCATCCAGACTGGAGAGAGGGTTTGTGAAATAAATCAGCATAAACACACACACACACACACACAAGCATACATGCAAAGACATATGTAGGCTAGACAAGGTTCTTGGGCCTGCTCCAGAAAACAGGGAACAAAGTCTGCGCATAGATTAATATTTGTTCTGTACCACTCATAGTTCAGCACATAACACGCTAAAATAACAACACTGTAACTTTGGACCCCCTATACCCCATAACCTCCATTCCTTCACTTTAAAGGGGTTGTTTCATGTAAAATAATTTAAAATAAAATAGTTGAATGTGCTATAAGAACACGTAACTGTCATTTTCAGCAAACAAAACTTCCTCTGAAACAAAAAGTACATAAATATATATATAAAAAAATCATTTAGAAATCATTGAAGTTAATCACATTACTGAAAACATTTATAAGTCAATGATGCCTACACGATATGCAGAAACTTGGATTGAATATCCAGTGATATCCAGTATATATTGCATAAAAATATAAACAAATTACTGAACTTATTTGCTAATATTACCAATTCATCAGGAAAAATAAATGTGGGGGGAAAAAGGAAAACAATTATGTGATTCATTCAAGACAAACAAATTCAGCGATTCATTTTGCATTTGAAATCTATATGTGTGTACTACATTTGCTCTTAACCACAAATCACCAGTAGAAGAGATGAAACTGACAAAGTGTAAGTCTGTCTGTCCCTCTTAATGAAATCAAATCAGTAATCATGATTAAAAAAAAAATCGTAGAAACTTTTTTATTATGCTTTCACGGCGCTGAACAATTTTGCACTATAAAATAAACTGTTATTTAAAAAAAAAATATATATATATGCAAGTACTATAAATACATTTACATTTGGTCTAGACCAGAATTTCAGTCCTAAAAAATTAAAAATAATCAGTCTCCCCGAGACTCATCCTCCCATTTAAACCATTAGTGGATTGTCAGTTGAATTGCTATCGATGTCTCTGTAAGTGTACGTGACTCTCAAACTTACAGTATTTTGTGTGTATTGGAGACTTGATATTGGTTGTAACTGCAGCTGACTCACTGACAGCAGAAATACAAACCCCTGGCAAAACTCAAGTGTGAAAAACAAACATTTTGTAAGCCAAGAAATGAATACTATAGTTGCAGAGATTAGGGTCTCTCTGCCATGAGACAATGGGCTCATTTAGCCCTGAAGAAACAGTGAGGACTTGTTTGTGCATGTGTGACCATGCTTATTAGAGTTTCTTTAGAAGAGAAAATAAATAAAATAGAATAGAATTCACAAATAGAATATGTAGGATTTTTTTGCAGTAAAATATCCAAAAACCACTATAGGCCAATGTTATATATTTTGTTTAGTTGATTACTTACAATTTCCCCAATGTTTCCAACTATTTGTAAATGTTGAGAAATTTGCGATTTTAACCAAGGAAACTGGATGTGTGAGCAGGGGTCAAGAGTCGCTAGTCAAAAGCGTCATATCCGCTCTCGTCGAGGTAAAAACTGCAGCCGACTGTCAGCTAGAATGTGCGTGTTGCGCCTGCGTTTAATGAGTCAACTGTCTATTTCTGCAAATATATTAGTCTATATACGTCATTCAAAAGGAAAAACGACACTGCCGGCTGCAGATACGTTAAACAAAGAAGCGCATGCTTACCGTTTTGAATATCAATCCTGCTAAACACTTTCTTTATCCCACTCCACTCATGGCCCGACGCTGATTCAACATGTCGAATCGGGCGAAACAAAGCCGACGAGGACTATTTTCAGCCAACGGCATGGAACTGTGCGTATCACACCGAGGAAGCTTAGAAGGCCGAAGCACAAAATCTGCCAGACGGCTGACCGTTGGCTTGGTGTATTCCGGGCTAAAGACAAAAAGAGGACTAGAACGAAGATCAAAATCTTTCGAGATGCTGAGAGCTCCACGTCCACGACTAACTAACGACTCGACAGAGACGCGAGTGTTCCATGTACTTTATTAGACAGGTGAGCAAATCAAATGTACATAAAACTAATCAAAGTTATTTAGTTCAAAATGATGACAAGTTAGAAAATGAACTGTATGTTATTATAATATTGATCTAGCTTAATGTTACTGCTTGTCTCACACAGCCAACAAACAACCTAACTAACAACATTCAACAGAACAGACTCAAATGCCATTTAGTGTGATAGTGTAACTGTAAGAGCAAGTGAAGCAGCGCTGCATTACCTCAAGTTTAATTTGAATAATACCTGATCTGTGAGTACCGTTAGCTTATTAATTCAGCACTGACTCGAGTGTAGTTCGGTCAAATAAAATTATATCCTCATATCCGCGGACTCGCGTTGCATGTGACACTGATATAACTTACGTCTCTCATTAGCAATCACGCCCTGCTTCATACCACAGCCGTGATAAAAAAAAACATCACTGTATTCACTCATCCATAAAAGATCCATCAGCTTGACGACAAGATCCGTAATTCCAACACAGTCTCATGTGCGTATCTATACACGATTATCATTTCTCGTGGCATTTATACGTATCATATGCCATTTATACGCCAAAAACTAGTTTTGGCGTATAAATGGCATGAGAAATGACATTCGTGCTATAGATACGAACTTTCTTGAGTTTGGGCTCCTTACCGCGTGATGCTTTGCGTCATCGATATACGCCTTTGTTATTACAAGAGATTAGAGACCCCTGGTGGCAGATATGCAAATGTTTTACAGAGACTAAAATCAAATTGAAAGGAAAAGAATAAATAGTAATACAATATATACAAAGTTTAACAAAAATATTTTTATAAATTTTCCACGTTTATGGTGATGCACAGGTAGCACTTCCTTACATTGCATGGGATTTACAGTGCAAATCCCCAAAACTAGCATTCTTCAAAATTTCTTCTTTTGTGTTGTGCAGCACATTGAAGAACAGAACGTTGAAAGGTTTTGAACGACATAAGAGGAAACAAATGATGACAGAATTTTCCCTTTTGAGTGAACTACCCCTTTAAATAAGGATTATCGAATACATCACTCATCCTGGGTGGGTGTGTCTTACAGACTGTAATATCTGTTGTTAACAGCACATTTCATGGGTTAACAGGAGTGTGACAGAGGTATGAGTGTTTGGAAGGAAGGATGAACACAAAACTTCAAACATAGGCAGAGGAAACAGACTCAGTAAAAGCAAGCCTAAACATGGCCAGCAACTTAACAACCCTATGAAGATGCACAAGCTCAGACACACATCTGTGGTAAACATCGAATAAATTGATAGAACTTATAAAAAACCAAAACAAAAATAAACAAGGTGATGATGAATGCTGTACTGTTAGAAAATATTATTAAAATCCTCTTACACACACACAGACTCAGACTTTTCCCATAAGTCTAATGAGGGCAGAGTCACAGACGACCCCATTCTTATCCCACCCTAAATGAAGCTTTTTACTATAGTCTGAGGAGGGGGACACAGTGTCAAGGTCTAGACATCACACACAAAGAATTTTAGTATCCAGACTTTTGTGGAGAAACTCTTTGTGACTCTGAGGCGCTTTTAGAATATACGTTTCTGCAGTATTGATGTACCAAAAATAAATAATTAAAATAAACAAGGAGAACACAATCCATAAATAACCATCAAACAAGCAAATATCAAGTGAATAGACTCTAAATTCTGATTGGACAAGCCACTTTTAAAGCATTTGTGAAATGCAGATAAACACACACCTGTTACCAGGATGTAACTAATGTAATAATCTCTTGTAGCTTATTGATTTAATAACAACAATACAAATAAAAAATATAACTTGTAAGTGAGATTCAAGTTACATATGAAATAGTTTGTGTTTTAAACGCTGGTGGGTGACGGTGGCCTGTGAATCACAACAAATAAAACATTTAGCCCCTGACACTCAGACACACACACACATACAAACACTCTATGACGTTCTGTGGTTGCCACCCCAGACACAATGGACCTGCTGTGTTGACAACTCAACAGCGAAAGAGCTTAACCTCCGCTCCTGAAGGTCAGCTCATTACCACAGCAACAGCCCATGTCCATGATAATGAGCCACATTATCAGAGCGATATGAAAATCACACTCACGCGCAAGTTTACTTATGTGTTCACACTCAAGACGCGCACTTCTCAACAGATGCACAAACAGTACAGGGTAAGCAAGCACCACAAGTGCAGAAAACCAGAGGGAGAAAAATATGACAAAGTTTGCATGTGTGTGAGAGAGAGAGACGCTTTCAGCTTGAGAAGGAGCAAGATGAGGGGGGACATGTTTTGCGGTGTGTAATTGGCTAGAGATGTCAGCAGGTGGAGGGCCATTGTTCTCTTTGATGGGATTATTTGCACTTCTCACCACTGGAAGCCCAGGTAACATCAGGAGGAGCAATTCATGCTTATACTATACAGATTTAGCTCTCTCCCTCTCTTGTTCTGTCTCTTGTAATTGCTCTTGCTCTGTAATTAGAGCAAAGGCTTGACGTCCCAACACACTTGCTGGGTCCCCACTCAAATCGCTCAAGGCAAAAGTAAGTAACGGCACACAAAGAACAATATCCCAATTTCACACATTGCTCACTCTGTTTTGGTATAATTGCTTACACTGTTTTGGTATAAATCTTTTTTTTCCCCCTTCTTTTGTTTAATTGTCCTTTTTTTTTAGAAGTGCATGCTATCCAAACTAAC
>JAOTRC010000022.1:23480722-23501099 GCA_027497675.1 Cyprinella lutrensis
GATAGATAGATAGATAGATAGATAGATAGATAGATAGATAGATAGATAGATAGATAGATAGATAGATAGATACGTAGTTGGATGGATGGATGGATGGATACATAGAATCATAGATACATACACACACACTTTGGCCTTCTGAGGTGAACTAACACTATTTTTGTGAAGGTAAAGCTCATCCTATCACTACCTTGTTACACAAGAGTCTGTTTGATCCAAAGCAGCATGCAGTGTAGTTATACGCTGGACCATCCTCCTGAAGCGTCCTGGGGTTAAGGGTCTTGCTGAAGGGTTCATTGTTTTCCACCAGCTTCAAACCAGAGACCTTTTGATAACAAAGCCTGACCTTTAACCCCTTAACCACACCACCACAATCGTTACGCTGCCTTTTCTCTCAACAAGATATATTCCACTTTGTTGCATGTGAGAAAGAACATTTATACAGCAGTTATTGAATCAGTGTTGGTCTAAGTGTACATTTAACTGTCTGAAGGAAGAGAACTGACAGCGTGTTTCTCTCTTCACAGCACGGGCCGCTTCGAGGTGCTCGGCGGAGGCAGTCTGCAGATCTTCAATCTCACCGAGGAAGACGCCGGTGTGTACAACTGTCTGGCAGACAACAGCAACGGATCCATCGAGGCCCAGGCTAAGCTCACGCTGAGAGGTAAGCTTAAACCTCACTTATAATGGAGTAAAATATATAAAAAAAGAACTAAATCACTTTTTACAACAAAAATGACCCATCACTGGGCTAACTTAATTACTTAGTTCACCCAAAAATATAAAATGATGTCATTAATGACTCTCCCTCATGTCGTCCCAAGCCCGTAAGACCTCCGTTCATCAATCCGTATTGTAAAAAGAGCTATCGAAATAAAGTTAAAGCTGACTTGATCGTCATGTCACACTGTAAAGCTGTCTAGTGCTGTTGCGTTTTCTTCTGTAAATCGATTGCACGGTCTGAACATGTTTTGCAGAAACACATGTCGGATTCTCTGTAATTGCACTTCTATTAAAGTGCATGATATTTGATTGTGTGATGATGAAGGGACTGTTCAGACAGGTGTAAAATGACAAATCGAATAGAATCTGGACTGTAGATTTCATGCAGATATGTGCTGTGTAATGAGCTTTAGCCATCTGTCGGTCTGCGGAGAATTGATCCCACACTGTGACGAGATGAAAAGAGGAAAGAGAATAGAATAGTAAATCCAACAATTCGTTATTGTGTTAAAATAAAATAAAAATGTAACCTCCTCACCTGTAAATTTAAAGTTAATCAAACTGGAAAAAAATAATATGCTTTTTCTAATCAATAAAATCGTGGCAACATATTACAAGCATTTTTTATTAATTAAATTGTACAAATTAGAATTAATTAGAATGTTAATTTGATTAACTATTACTCAATTCTAATTTGTTCACTTTAATAAATAATATTGCTTGTAATCTGTTGCCACAATTTTACTGATTAGATAAAGCACATTCATTTTTACAGTGTAGTATTTATTATTATATTAAAAGCAAGCAATAACTAGATGATCTTGAATATTTAATATTAGTTTTCTTATACTAAAAGAAATAATGAGAACACAATGATCTTGCATATTTGATGTTTGACCATGAAATATAAATCTTTAATTGAAATCAGACTACTAGAGTACAGTGACATTGATGTAGACCTGGAGAAGGGAATTAATATATAACAAAAGATTGATTGACTCTTTCAAGGCGTCCCATAGACTTAATCTCAATTTAATCACCGTTTGATTTGCATTTAACATGTGCGTTGATATGATAATCCATTCTGACTGGAATATTCACATCAAACAGGACAATGATTGAATTAATAGCCACATTAATTACTTTGTATGCAGACGTGAATTAAAAGACAAGTGTCTGTTTCTTTTGTGGCAGACAGCAAATGGTTAACGGGATTAATATGACATTAAATCAACTCAGACACTCGACATTTAATAACACAAAACAGCTTGTGGAAATCATAGGATTATTCCACGGGATTATAACAATGCCCCCCACCAGCACAGACCTGAGAGCAGATAGGGACTACAGATTACCTAATCTACTTACATCTACAAAGCATATTTAAGTCAATATATATTTTTGAATTACACAGATAAGGCTTATTCGGCGATCATAATCTTATTTGAAACCATATTGTTTGGTCTGTTGGGCATTAGGAATAACAGATGTCATGGTTGGGCTCCAGTAAACACTATTTGCGCTGCAATCGTTTGTGTAGATGAATCGGAGTGCTGAAATCTGGTTGAAAAAGTAGAAACAAAATCAGTCTGAAAGCTGACGAGGCAGGGTTCTTAATGTCAGTGTGAAATGAAGATGCTGTATTACTTTGGGTGCATTTTTTAGTGCTTAAGCCTTTGAAAAATAACAGAGACATTTATGAATGACATTTTCTGGAGTAAAAACTATTGCAGTAGCACACACATATAATCATCTATATAGTGCCCCACTTTTAATATTACTGTTATTTTAAATACAGTATGATATGTATATTTTAGCATAATCCGTTTCATTATCCACACAGGTGACGTTTAATATTTTCAAGAAATTAGGGGGGGAAAGTGTTTAATCTCTTATACTAGCAGGTCTAATTTTAGGCCTTTGTTCAGAAAATGAATCTCACTAATAATAGATTAACCCAAATGCTGGTTAGGGGCTAAAGGAACTCTCAGCAGGGAAAACTTGGCAGTGTCAGGTACTGAAACGCTGTAGCAGCCCAGTGAGAGAATGTGTGTAAATGCTCTGTCGTAAACAGGGGGGGAGATGGTCTGCTCTTTGAGACACAGCCATGTACAAACAAGAGCCCAAATGTAAACCAGACTATAACAGTGAAAACCAGACCCCACCAGATCCTTTTCCAAATAAATGAGAGAAAGTAAAGGGAGGCAGCGTTTATTTGGCATTTCGACTGAAATTTTAGTAATTCTGGTCCCTCAAATAAATATCACATGATATTTAAAGAGTTCAGATTCTACGGTACAGTAGTCTCAAACAATTACTGAATTGACCTCACAACACGGCACTTTTGTATGTTGGCATATGTTGGATTTAAATATACTAAAACAGGCACAGCATTCAGCAACCAATAAAAATGAATGCGCAGCAATTAGCTTGCTGAAACTAGCCCAGAGAAATATCAAACCATTTCATAGCTTACAAAGAACACACTTACATGACATGTATATTTCAGATAAATTACTGCACCCTTTCAGGGCAGCTTTGAGAGCACATACACACACATGTTCAAATTATACTGATTGTTAGGACAAATTTGACAAATCAAAATCTGTTTGTTTGTTTTTTTTTAGTTTCACATTATGACATACGATTATGTCAAATTTCACATTAAATATGCAGTGCGCAACTTTAAAACAAACAAACAAACACTAAAATAAAATTTGGAAATTATTATTAGTAGTTTGTTTAAGGCAACATATATGTGTAAAAATAGGCGACATGAAAAGATGTTCTGGAATATAGTTTAAGACATTCAATTATGGCACACAAAAACCTGTGGTGAGCAAAAGGATTGTATAGGATTATTACAATCCTACAGCTTTGTTTGTCTGTGAAAGGTTACAGAAGGACGAGCCATAAAGAGTTTTGGATTAGCTCTAACTGAGGAATAATTACAGTACAACCTAAGTGTATGTTAATAAACTAAAGTAACGCTTTATTTTACAGTGCCATGGTTACATCGTACATGTAGTTACTATAGTAATAACTATGAATTATTCATAATTACACGCAACTAACCCTAAACCAAAACCTAAAATCTAACCCTATATTATGTGCAGTTAATTATTATTACTTCTCAGTACCTAAATGTATAATTGCACTGTAACACCGAAACCTTAAAATTAAGTGTAACCTTAAAATAAAGTGTATATACTAAATACTCAAATGCATCATCGATGCTTGAATTTGATAATCTTGAGTCCAGTGATGTTAAGATAATTTTAATCACATAAAAAAGTACAAAATTTACATTTTGTTTGAAATATGTTGTATTTAAATGACAAATAATATTATTTAATTCTTATACTGATGGTAAATATCAGATAATGTTTAATTATAGTAAATTTCTATATCATACATTTGTAAATACAGTTAGTTTTAGCTTAAGTGTAATTGTGTCAAAAGGGTGGCATCAGGTTCAGTCTGTCCTTGACAATCCACAGAGTTTCTTTACACATCATGGTCACAATGTAAGAACAGATGAAGTTGCTCATCTCCTACACGGCATTAGCTGAGCTCATGTTAGGGTCAAAGGTCAATGGTACAGACCAAGATCCTCTCCCCTTGTCTCTCCTCTCCCCCTATTCCTTCACTAATTGTACAATTGGATTAGCGCAGAGCCTTCCCCCAATAATAGAGCTCCCCCAGATTTAATATGGCGGTGGAATCTGGTATATGAGATAATTTAGATAGAAAACTCATGACTGGAGACTTGTGACATCTAATTCTAGACAAAGCTACTGACACGCATGTGTGTGCATGTGTGTGTGTGTGTGTGTGTGTGTGTGTGTGTGTACCCGCTCAGCCATAAGACTTCCAGCACACCTGAACACACAGTTTAAGACAGGAAAATTATGCAGACTGTTGAGCACCATTTTCACTGCAATAAGAGCCAAAAGAACTTTAAGAATCTCTTCCAATTAACTTCATGAAAATGACTACACTGTGTAATGACAACTTCCCCCCTAATTGTAACTTTAAAATAGAGTCGCAGTGCTCCAAAGATACACTCCATTAGCTGTCAGCTAAGAGAAAAGTGGTGACAGGACCGCCACACAATCAACAGTTATAAGACAGCCAAACTGAAGAGACTCTCTCCTGAACCCAGTGAGTGAGAGATTGCTTTTAAACTGTTAAAATCATTGTCAACATGTAGATGAATGTCAAGAGAGGTTGTTACAAAACATACAAACACACACCGGCATACGAACGGAGTGATGCCGATACTGTATTTGGCAAAAGCTGCAGCACGTGTGAATTTAGTCACGGTTTTGATCAGTTGCATTTAATTATACGTAGATTTGTACAATAATTAAAGTTTTGACGTATTAAATGTTAATCTTTAAGACATTACATTACACATCATAATGTTTAATTGAAATGTTATACATTTCTCGTTCGAAAGCATTTCACAATAAATGTTAATAAAAACATAATTAATATTGAGGATCATTTATTTATTTCTCCCAAATATAGTTAATTTTCAAACTGTTCATGAAGTCATGGTAACCCATGGTATCTAAACATGTCAATTCCCCCCTAACTTTTTGTGTGAGTGGAAGAAAATATATTCTCTGTTCTGTTTTTCTATCTCTGAAATTGAAAAGACAAGTATTTGCATCTTGTCAAACTATACATATATTACTATAAAACATCATTCAGTCATCCAAACTCGAAACATACAAATGCAGCCTATTACCTGGCTATTAATAATAATAACATTGATGGCAGATGATTTACAGATAAAAAGCTATGTTGATGATAATTTATGACAAAAACAAAGTTACAAATAATATTATTAAAAAAACAAACAATAATAATAGTAGTATAGAGGTCATCTTCAATGAGTAGGCCTCATACCGAGCTGTTCCCTGGCACACTACAATCAGTAAAGACACTAAACAAATACACACCTCTCTCCTCTGAATACTGAGAGCTCCATGATACCGGTGCTTCCCGCCGCATCACTGCTCGACTGCCCCTCACTCTCTCCGAGCCCAACAACAATTTCTTTTCTTCACTCTCGCTCTCTTTCCTTTCTCTTTCTATCTCTTTGCTAGAGTCAGTGTCACAGAACAAGACTTCAAATGCAGCTGCATTAAACACGGCACACAAGAGAGGGGGAGAAAGAGCGTGTGAGAAGAAAAAGAAGAGCAAAAGTCAGAAAACTGCTAAATGTTGTGGCCGGTAATTACTTTTTTTTTTGATCAGTCAATTTTACTAATTATACCAAAACAAAAGCAAGAAATTTCTACTTATTTCAACAAACACCAAGTCAGGAACCAACCACAAACTTATATTTATATACATTTTAAATATGTATTAATATTTTTCACTTCCCTAATCAGGGTGTACTGTACGCCACTCTGTGTCCATTTGTGTTTGTGTGTGTGCGCGTGTTTGAGAGAGAGAGAGAGAGTGTGTACCAGGAAGCAGTATGAAGCTTGATCTGTTCTTGTTTCATAGTTAAGATGCAGCAGTGCCACCTTCTGGTAAGCAAAAGTATGAGGGAAAACAAGACACCAGAGAAGGAGATAAACTGTAAGGAACTAGAAATCAGAAAAAAAAGTGTGAACAATAAAAAAAAAATGATAAAAAAAACTTTACTGTGATTACATAAAATGATACTCTTCCTCATTCTCATCATTGCGTAATGAAAACAGAATGCTTACCTAAACCTCACCAAGCCATGCATTCATATTTCCCTGCCTCCCCCTCTCTATTCCAGCTGTGGTTAGAATAGAGGGATGTAAATAATCATCTGTGTGTCTCACCCCCATTTCCTACAGAGGATCTCCTGCCCTCTAATAACAACTTAATCAGTGTGATTACACATTCATCACCGCGTGTGTGTATGTGTGTGTGTGTGTATACACGTGTGTGTTGGGTGTATGTGTGTGCGTTTGGGTGGGGGGGTTGTTTTAGTTGGGAAATGAAATATTTGGGACCAGGTCCTATGGCCTGAGAGAGGACAGCAAGTCACACGGCAGCTGTATAAACACTCGCAATGTTATGCGGACAGGTACAAAAAAGACTCCAAATCTGCAACAGCCTAAAACCATCAAGGTGCAACGGGAAAGAATGAATGGACGAGTCATATTAAAAACATTAATGATTAATTATTGAAAATACGACAGTAATGGTGTTGCCATGGCAAACAAGGAATCCATAATAAGTTGAGCAATGGCACTTTTCATGCCTGAATGAGAGTGAATGCATTCACTTTGGAATATGAGAACTTTGCACGCAAGTCGGTCATATCCACACACACACACACACACACACACACACAAACTGCAACTGCTGTGAGGATGTTTCTTTCAGTCCTGGTGTAATACAGAAGGTAGTAAAAAAACTACCAGACCAGAAAAATTCAGCATTGCTTTGTATCTATTCATTACCTTTCTGAGAAGAGAGAGATTTATAAACCTTTATGACAATCCAGATAATGTTTAGGTAGCACAAAGTAGCCAAAAATAATAAAATAAATAATAATATTTTCAGATGACGGAAAATATTTTTGTTGCTCTTGTAAAGAATTCAGTTCATCAACATAATGACATCATTTTAAAAAATGTATGTTGTTAATTTGTCTTGAATTAATTAACACTTTACAGAATTTTCTTCATATGCTCAAAAATAAGAACTGAAATGACATAATTAGCTAAGAAGTGAAAATTGTTTCAAATTCCCATGACGTGTTTTTAACTGCAAGGGGGAAAAAAAGCATCAGCACCTATGCTGTTATTTATACTACTTGGGGAAAAAAAAAAAAAAAAAAAAGGTTACGCTGACAACAACCTAGGCTTAAAAACTTTTTAATCATTGCTGTATAAATTGCATGCATATAAATTATGCAAAATAATTATGCAAATGTTTTCCAGGGCTGTGTGTTCACAGCCTCACACCTTTAAATAAATATATTAGAGGCCTTTTTGCATATGAAAAGGTGAGAGATATTCAAGCGAGATGGAGGTGTGGGTACGACGCCAGCTATGAAGTTTAAAAATGATTTTCCCTCTTTATACAGTCACACCTGTTGAGATGAGACTAGTTCAGGAAGGCAGTGTGAACAGAAGATGGGAAGGAAACACAAGTAGAGCACCTAGATATATCGGAAATAATCTCAAAGACTTGCCATGTGTAAGAATTAGGTCGCACAAAACGTGAAGTGAACGATGATAAACTGGGAAAATGATCATGCGCAACTTTCCGTTGCATCAGTGCAGCTTGGAAGTTGTTGTCTTTCTTTGGAAAGCAACAAACATCTCACCGATCTTTATCTTAACATTAATTCAAAACAACTTCAGTTCAATCACAATTGTTCAAGCACACGGAAGCTAAAATCAAGAATGATTGACTTTTGCTTGTCGTTCTGCTTGCTTTTTGCTTACTATCACTTCCTTCAGCATAGATCTGTGTGCTCTAATCATCCTTTATTGAAGCCTCTCCCTCTGCAGGCTTTTCAAACCCTCGTCAGCAGTAATGGCCACATATTGTTTCTGTGAGTGTGAATTGATTTATATCAGCAGTAAAGCATCCCCAGACATGCAGAGAGGGTCATTGGAACCCAATAGCAATTATATGTGTTAGTCTGAACAGAGAAGGCCGGGGAAAAAGTCGGATCAATACTGCCAGCAAAGGTCAGGAAGATCCAGGCAACAAGGAACAACAAGGAAAACACTGTGTGTGTGCTACACAGTCTATATGTGTGGAGAAATATTTGTTGAAATCCAAGAATCAACTTCGTATTTCTGTGTAAATCCATATGTATACGTAAATCGGCATTGGATTCAATTCAAATATTTGCATATGAAAGGTTTCATGAATGATTTACACAGACGTTCGTTCAGCTCCTCATTCTATTCATCTGAAGTTTTCTTTCTTTCTTTATATCCAGTTCAAACCAGTGCCAGATCTCGGTCTTGTGTATGTGTGTGCTCGAGTCTCTAAGGAGGGTTTGAATCCATATTAATTTCCTCTCTGGCAGTTATGTGCTTTTGTATGAACTGTGGGGTTTCACTTCTAATCTGTCAGTAATTCAGTAACGTGTAAACTAATTATGCCACACATATTTATGTAATTGGTTCGGGGGCTTGGAAAAAAAATCAATTTGTTGGTAGAGAATGCATTAAAGAGAATGGAGTTATTATAATCATATGTCAAATGCTGATTATGTTATGAAAGTAAAAAGTGGATGTCAGCCACAGGTCAATACAGGGGCCCCCTGGCTCCATAAAAAACCCACACTAGTGCGTTCAATAATGGTAAGAGTGCACACACACACAACTATTAACTCTTATTCACTTTCTCATACACACAGACACAGATCATTGTACTCTCTCTGGGGCTCGGATGGTATTGATATTGCTTCACATAAAAAGCAATTCTGAAAAGTTTGATCTAGTGTTTAGGATTAGCAGGGCTCATGATATCAGTAAAATGATTCCAAGTGGAGGAAAATACACACACCCAGACACACATACTGTGTCTTGAGTTAGCATGGAACATTATCCGCAACATGATCAATAAGGAGCAATAGCCAATCAGGGACTAAAGATGCTATAGAAAAGAGTGACAGAGAGCTGGGAGGAGAGGGAGAGAGAAAGTGATAGCTCATTGTTTAAAAAAATAATAATTCTGCCTCATGCCGATCTTTGATTAAAAAAAAAATATATATATCAAAATAATTTCTCCCAATTGTTCTGTTGTCCTTCCAGGGCAAAACAAACTCAGTCAAATCCTAATGTATAACCTTCTGTATTCATGTTAAAACTGATCAATTTAAGAGTAAACTGATTTTGTTTTCTTCCAAATATTAGTTTGAATGATTGAATGTGCTGTCGGAATCATCATCTTGATCAGTTGCCTTAATAATTTCTGACCCTGATCAATTTAAATCAATAGTAAATATAAAAATAAATAAAGAATTTCATGTCATGTAAAAGACAATTTAACCACAGTGCAAATACATACCGACAGATTAGTCCATAGTTCGCACAGATGTATTTCCATACATCTGTGCGAACTATTCTACATAAACTAAGCAAGAACACACACAGGAGAATAATGAAGTAGATTGCAATTCAAAATTCACTCACTTGCTTCATGTGAGAAAGAGGTAAACACTGAATGTTACTGTTCCCTAAGCCCTATTAAACAATGTAAAAAAGAGTGAGATATAAAGTATCAAAATGTAACATTAGGATTGAATGTTAAAGTCTTTACAGTATGACTTCAAAGTCACACTGGATGCAATGTATGTGAACGACTGCATTGCGCTCATCAAGCATCCTCTGCTGATCTGGTAACAATTACAGCTGTCAAGGTTTATGATTGATAACCTTTGTTTACAGTGTTTAAAGAGGGGGCAGATTTCAAAACATCATTTCCCTGAGCACATAAATAACCGAGACTTAAATTGACCCCTCATCCGCAGAAAGGCATACTACGCCTGTCCCAAAAATGTTCGACAATCAAACAACAATAACAGTTTCCATCTTCAGCATGAAATTATGTCCATTTTAAATCCCCAGTAATACATCTTCAGCTGACAGCTCTCAGCCAGCTGTAACGAGTGCAGACGTAAATACAGGACGTAGCTTTACACTGTATCCTCATCTAGAAGCCTGCGCTGATTACTAATGTCTAGATTTCCATCTAGATGTTGCCGACGATGATTGCTGGTGTCTGACTCTGTATTACACAGCAGGAAAGGGAAAATAGGTGTTAGTATGTGATATGATTATGAAGACACTGAGGATTATGTATTACATCGTCTATATTTAATTACAAGCATTTTGCATGTGATTAAATGCTAGACTATTGTGATTAAATTCACATTTATTATACAAATTAAAGGAAAGGTGAAGAATTACAGTAAAATCTAGCAAAAAGAAAAACGTTGACTAAACGCACAGAATAAAATGTCTAAGGTGGTCCGACAGGGTGCCTGTAGCTCGTGCAGCCGACAGCAGAGCGGATGTAAGTCAATATGGGCTCATATGGCACGCTGGAGGCACAGAGACTGGAGTCTACAGACCGACAATCTTCATCTGAACATCACTGGCTCCAGATATGGATTTGAAACCGCCAGTGGGAACTCACACTCCATAACAGAAACTTCCTGGCTCTGTGTGTCCCTCCTCTTCGGTGGCTCACCTCCCGACCAATTTCTGTCACATCTCTCTCTCTTTCACTCAAAAGACGTCTTTCTTCTTGTTTTATGGATTACACTGCATCAGCACTAATGTGTCTTTTCATTAATTATGGATGCAATTTTGTGCCCTTGTCCAACCTCTATTTATTCAAAAGGAGATCAGCATCTGAAGAAAGAGGAAAGCGGAAAAGTGTAATCTCCTGCCACACCTTTTACACATTCATAGCTTAAGTCTCATTATTCGCATGGGCCTGACACTCAGCAAACACACACACAGCCCATCTGCCGTGAGAAACCCCTTCTAATGAATTCACCTGTCCTGGGAGCAGAGTAGTGGCCGCGGTCTGATCCGGGAGGCTCAACATAAATGGCGATCCAAATCCATACAGATCCCGCGGAACGGAATGGATAGCGGAGGTCCATGTTGGGAATATGTGCTTTAGGGTTAGCAGGGCATCTTAAAGTAGCTTTTTTTTTCTCCCACAGGCACACACACACACTGTTCCTCTCTGCGTTTCCCTCATTTCTTTCAAAAGCCCTCTCCTGTTAAACAAATTGCTGGTACAGGGATGTGTAGTCTGGGTTAGCTGATCAGGCTTTGATGTGAACAAGTCAGTAAGAGGTCATCTGTCTCTGAAAGCACTGCCGAGGGCTCCAGCGAGCTAATATACTTGGCATGGGCACAAGTAGAAGACAGAGAGAGAAAGATAGGTATATAGATAGACAGCGAGGAAAAAAGAATGAGAAAGAGAAGGGGAAGGAGGTATGAGGTATATAACAAAAACAGGGCTTGTATACGGCAGAGGATAAAATACATAAAAGAATAAGTAACTGCAGAACATTTTAGTTTTATAAAGCATTGAATTCATAAAATATGTTGAATAAATTGTTATAAAAAACAATATTTGTTACTATATTTATTATTATTGTTTAATTATTGAATTTTCTCTACCACGCAATGTGTCAAGATCTGAATTTTGCCTTTAAAATGTAATGAGACATGGAAGGAATAGTCCATTATCCCGACTGAAAAGACAAGCATGTAGCATGAATTTCCATGCTGGTCAAAATGCTTTATGTGGTCTTGCTTAGTAGCCCATTTCTTTCCCAAGACAGTTGACCAAGAGGTCTTGCTGGCCTAATGGAGAGGCCCAATGGGAGAGTTTGCATCTCACGGACTATTCAACGGGAATGTTTGTGTGTGTGTTTGTGGGTGGGGGTGGAAAGGGTTTGTCCACTCATTAAAGTCTCCTTGTCAGTCACATGGATGATGATTATGCCAATTAATCTTGCTTGAACTATACTGCTGAGACAACATATGCTCATAATTACCATTTTATCCGGTAATCTTCAGCTGCCTCTCACCATCTCACCAAAGAAGTTAAAAACTTATAACGGGAAGCATTTATCAAACACACTCGTTCCGTCTCTCTCATCATACACACATAAAACACCTTCATCTCACACCCGCCTGATGTCTTGGTTCATGCTGTGCGTGCTAGGCTGACTCACACACATACAGACATGGAGCCTCGCACCATTTCAGCAAGCAGCAACAGGAAAGTAGGAGATGGGGATTTTAGTGACTCATTAATTCCACCTAATTATTCTCCATGACATCCATTTCTGACATTTCCTCTTAGTGTTACAACTCACTGACCTTAAACGTGAGCCCAGCGCTATAACGGCTTTCTACAGAGCCCAATCCTGTGCTAAATGTGCTCTGATCCAACAAACACAGTGTTGACCATTAAAAGCATTGTGTGCCTTATAAAAGACATGTCATGATAGCCAAACAATCCCCCAATGACTAATTAATCAATTAGTGAGAGATCAACAATTTTTTTTCTAAATCAGTTTTTTTTTTTTTCCAGCTTTGTGAGTAGGGGTGTCACAATATAATAGTATCATTGATAACTGTGGAATTAAAAACATATTGATATGTAAAAATTTTGTAACAAAATATACAAAAAAAAAAACACTTCCACAGTTTGATGTATTTCCTGCAGTTGTGTGCTTACAGTATCCCAAAAGTTCATAAAGATTGGAGGACTGGAAGGCTGGCTGGCCGCAGTGTACAAGTCAGGCCTACCTGGCAAGTTCAAGGCTTGGATTTACCAACATGGCATCCTCCTATGGATTCTCTGGCCCCTCCTAATTTATGAGGTCCCAATCTCCACCATTGAGGGCTTTGAGAGAAAAGTTTCTACGGAAGTGGCTGGGCCTACCTCGAAGCCTGAGCAGCATCTCCTGGTATGGCCAGAATAACAAGCTGAAGCTCCCTACCAGAAGACTTAATGAGGAGTTCAAGGTGGGCCGTGCCAGGGAGGTGCTGCAATACCGAGAGTCACAGGACCCAAAGGTCTCCCATGCTGTGATTGAGGTGAGGACAGGGCGGAAGTGGAGGGCAGCAGAGGCGGTGAATGTGGCTGAGTCACAGCTATGGCACAGGGAACTGATGGGAGCAGTGACTCATGGAAGAGCTGGCCTGGGTAGCGGCTCAACATCCCGTTACAACAAGGCACAGGAGAAGGACAGGAGATCACTGGTGGAGCAGGAGTTGCGGGCAGCAGTAGAGGAGAAGCGGGCCAGCATGATGGTTGGAATGCGGCAGCAGGGAGCATGCAGTGGACCGCAAGGTCTCGTGGGCAGCACTGTGAAAAGCGGAACACCATCGCATACGGTTCCTGATCCAGGCTGTCTACAATGTACAACCGAGCCCATCCAACCTGTTCAGCTGGGGATTGATGGAGTCAACAGCCTGCAACCTCTGCCTGAAGAGAGGGACCCAGGAGCACATCCTCAACTGCTGTTCGAAGGCACTGGGTGAGGGAAGTGCTACCGGTGGCGACACGATCAAGTCCCGAAGACTATAGCAAATACCATCAGCTGTGGAATTGGCCATTGTAAGCGCCTCCGCCCAGTTAAGAACACCATTGCTTTTGTCCAGGCTGGGGAGAAGCCACCAGTAGCTGCCAGGGCCACCTCACCTGGCCTGCTAGCAACAGCACAAGACTGGGAGTTGAAAGTTGACTTGGAGAGGCAACTGAAATTCCCAGAAACTGCCGCCACTACAATGCTGCGGCCATGAGTCCTCCAGACAGATCATTCTTTTGGAACTCACCGTACACTATGAGGACCGCATCGAGGAGGCCAATGAAAGGAAGAAGACAAAATATGCTGAGCTAGTAGAGGAGTGCCAGAACAATGGGTGGCAAGAATGACGTGAGCCCATTAAGGTGGGATGCAGAGGGTTTGCTGGCCAGTCTCTATGCAGGGCCTACAACATCCTGGGCATCATGGGGGCCAGTAAGCGAAGGACTATTAATGAGGTCACTGAGTCAGCAGAAGTTGCCTCAAGGTGGCTGTGGATAAGGAGAGGAGAACACCTGGACACAAATTTGGGACTCATCAACCCCATCTGGGTCGCCTGGGAGAGAGTGTATGAAGCTTGAAAGACCTGAAACACTATGGGATCCCAGGTAACATCACTGATGACGTGTCCAGGTTGCATCAAGTTGATGTATGTTACAAGTAAACAATATAACAAAAGTTCAGAAAGATTTTTAATTTCAGAGAAATTCCAATTTTAAATAACTGTCAGTCCCAGAATTTTCACTTGTTGCCGGTAACTGAGTAATATCAGTGTTATCCCTGGTTTCAGCTCGTGCAGTAGCCTATGAACATAGTAACCATGCCGACAGGCGTGGACAACAGTGTTACTTCTAGCTGCACACTCACACATATGGACTATGGCAGCAGACTTTGTGAAAAAAGGAGAACTAAAACGAGGATCAAAATCAGCGTGGTGTTTTCGAGATGCCGAGAGCTCCACGTCTACGTCTAACTTTGACTTGACAGAGCTCTTACAAGTGCTTTATTAGACAGGTGAGTAAATGTACATACAACTATTCAATGCTATTTAGTTTAACATGAGTTTAATATTTAGTTTAATATTTTTTGGAGACAATAATCATGCAGTGAAAATCTGGTATTGTAACTCGTCCCTCTTCTCAAAAATTGTGACTCTGCCCCCTAATGCACTGCTGCTACATCCAAATTACGTATCTTTATCTCAAGTAGAATTGCTCTAACAGTTCATGAAAAAAAGTTTCTCACTTCTGTGATGTTCATTGCACTTTTGCATTTCATTAATAATGATGCAGCATATTATACCAGAAAGTATAAACATTTTTAAAATTCAGTAAAAATTTAGCAAAATGGTTAAATTGATGGAAACAAAGATGGTGCTATAACAACTTTCATAGAGTAAAATTGTCATGGGGAAAAAAAAAATCCGGTGAACTCAAAACCAACCTTATTATTCAGAGTTTCCTCAAGACAAATTAGTCAAGTCGATTCAGAAAAACTAGACTAACAGGATCATCTTATTCATGACAGAGAAACAGCCAACACGATTTTAGCAGCGACCAAAGAGAGTGGGAGAGAGACAGACGGGCTGACTGACAGACGGAGACAGCGTGACAGAGAGAGACTGGCAAGTCCCATCACCGTCCTTTTTGATTACGTTCATCGGCTACCACCTCCCCAGCGCAGCAGAGGGGTTAGATTTACCCAGTTTACCTACTTTCAGTACAACTGAGGAGCCACACACATTGATCTTGGCTGAGAGGGAATTGAGAGAGAAAAAAGATGAAGAGCGAGTGAGAGAGAAAAAGAGAGAGAGAGACCATTAAGTCTGCTGCTGTACAACTGTACAGCTATTGATTGATGGGGGTGATGCTGTTAATATTATTTATGGAGGAGCAGCTCCTCTGCTCTCTGCCTGAGCCACAGCCCATAATAAGCAATAATTGATGGCTCGGGAGACATAACTTCCCCCCGCACGACCCCTGAGCAGTGGGAACTAGACGGATGGCCTCCAACGCAGTTATGATTGATATTATCAGATTACATAAGCGGCTGACATGAGGCCAGGCTGGCCAGCTCAAGTGGGGGCATTGATTTTTGATTAGGACGGCACTCAACACATCATAGAGCAGGGAGGAAGGGGGAATGTCCCCCGCAGGCCTGGATACAGGATGATTATTATGGTATGTCTGTGGCTGCTGTGTGGAGACGGTGGTGTTTTAGCCGGCTGTGCTGCGAGTGTGTACGTTTGCTAAAGTTGGTGATACTGAAGACTGCATATACAACTAACCA
Organism: Cyprinella lutrensis; assembly: GCA_027497675.1. Taxonomy (NCBI): domain Eukaryota; kingdom Metazoa; phylum Chordata; class Actinopteri; order Cypriniformes; family Leuciscidae; genus Cyprinella; species Cyprinella lutrensis. The sequence goes on from JAOTRC010000022.1 coordinate 23,496,825, forward strand.
AAATAACCGTAATACACCATAATTTGTCTGATGTAATTGTGCATATGAGGCTGCAAATAGGCAGGCCTGTGGGTCGTAAGCATGCATGCGTTTGAGTCATACATATATCAGAAAAGAGACACGCATATGTGTGCATCTAATTATCCCAAACATAATAACACCACAGCTACACTATTAGATTTCACATGGCACATGAGTATAATTGAAGTTACATTTATTTAGCCTCATGTATCAAGCCTGTAGTTACCTGAATTAAAGGTTAACTTTGTCATTTCTGTCACTAGCAGCACCAAATGGAATTGTAAAAATTATGAATTATTTCCAAACAGGTCACCAGATCTATTTTAATAGCCATTTAATTAACAAGTTGAAGGTGTAGGAAAGACAAAAAAAACAAAATAATGACTTTATTCAACAATTTCTTCTCTTCCGTATCAGTCTGTGACGCATGTTCACAGTAGCATCACAACGCTTGCGGGTTGGGGTTCTTGCATATGACCAGGAAACACAGGGGTGTTTACAAGCAGAGGTACTGTAGATGCACACTCAAAATTAAAGAGTTCATAACTGTATCTGCAGATTTCAACACAGGATGAATTAAAACTAAAAGAAAAAGAAAAAGAAGAGGCTGCAGTACAACCACAGCCACAAGCTCCTGAAAGACAGAGAGCAATGGAGAGCTGGTGGTGTAGATGTCATCAATGCCAAGCGATGCCTACTGAACCGGAGAGTGTGTGCTGCATCGATTGTGATATTGTCATGCCACATCTTGACAATAGCAAGTTTAAATAATCCAGACGATGAGACATGTATCACACGCATGCATCGTGGTTGCTATCGTGAACGCGTCAGAGACTGATACGGAAGAGCGGTATTATCTATGTAGCAAATAGAATAGACCTGTAACACATTTTTAGCTGGGCCAGTTGCAACCACTGATCTATAGTAAGTGATGTTCACATTGTCTTTTAGGATGCTTAGATATTGGATATCACCAAAACAAAAAGCTTCATATTCAAAAGTAACTTATACAAAACCCTCATGAAACAGGGCATGGAAGACATATTACCCTTTACCCAGGATTCTCTGCTTGACCCAAGCAACAGCTGGATGACTCTGTGTGGGACCACCATGACAGGCAGTGGCCATTAACGTGTCATTTCCTCCTCCTTTTATCTGAATGAAGAGTGACCTCTCTATTTGACCCCAGCTATCATAACATCCTCTGTTTAAAAATGGAGGCTATTCACTATGGAATAACAGTTATCAAACTGCCCAGAGGCTGCTCTCATCAGGCCAGTGATTAGAAATGATCACAAAAATGAAAAATGAATGGAAAATTAACCCCAAAATGAACTCGCTCGCTCTTAAACACACGCACACACATTCGGCCATCTATCTTTTTCTTATTTTCTCAAGCCCCCCATTTACTCATACATGCACTCAGACAACGATCAGTCAGATGACTCAGTAGTGGTCATCTTCAGGGTCCTAACGTTCTACTTGGGCCCAGAGGAAATTTTAATAGCTCAAAAACATTAGCATTGAAGCCAGGTTGATACTCCTCACAGTGATGTTTCAGTTGTGAAACAATTTCCACACGGATTAAACATTCACTTATATTCACTTGTTTACCTATTTTATATCAAATTACCATTTTAGTACAGTGAACTCATTGTCATGTTCAAGAAACCAATTTGAAATGATTCAAGATTTCTCATGGCGCATCATCCTGGAAGTAGCCATCAGAGGATGGGAACATGGTGGCCATAAAGGGATGGACATGATCAGAAACAATGCTCACGTAGGCATTTAACCGATGAACAATTTGCACTAAGGGGCCTTAACTGAGCCAAGAAAACATCCCCCACACCATCACACCACCAGCCTGCAAAGTGGTAACCCTAACCCTAATATATATATATACACACACACACACACACACACACACACACATTTGCAAAAAGTTTTTTTCAAAGCGAAATGACTAAAGTTTAAGACTAAGTTTTTATTTTACATAGCCATTACATCTCTGGGGTCTCTGGCCCCACAGACATAAATAACATAGAATAGAACATAGGTTGGACATAGCTTAGCCTTTCCCCTGGCCACGCCACAAATTTAAGACTAGCATGGAATTTTTCCTGCTGCTGCTTATAATTGCTTTTGAAGGGAAAAGCTGCCCATAACTGCTGGTCTAGGGTCAGTTTTCCCTGTAATAATAGCATATTGGCGAAACAGATTTGGTGTTTGCGCTCTTCAGTGTATCAAAGTTTTCTATTCTCTATTATACAACATGGTTTTGCGGCGCTGACCAATGTAACCTCCACTTCTCAAAATGCCGACATTTTTGTCCATTGCTGAGCTCAGCACTCCCACAATTCCTCTCTTTATAAGTTAACTTAAAACAAAGTGTACACATTAGATATTCATTGTGTGCAGTCAGCTTCATTGATTATAACAGATTTTTGTGAGATTGCGGTGAATTCAGAAGAGTGGCATCTTTTTAGTGATTATAAAGAGAGCACTCTATGAGTGCTTTCTAGATGATATACTGTATAATCCATTCAGAATTTAAATAAAACTTTTGTTTTGGTGCATTAGTTAAGGCAGTGGTTATTTATTAATCAAATTGGCTGACATGCTAAATCACGGATAAAGTATGCTTTCTTTTCTGTTCAAATTATAGTGGTTTGTGAGCTTAAATAACAAGTCAGTTACTGTCAGCGTTTATGCTGGGATGTGTAGGTTGTTGCTAGGCGACCCGTATCATGAAAGGATATGCTAATCAATGACTTTAAGATCATTATCTCCACATCAGCAACATAAATTCATCAACTAACCATTCGGAAATGTTCTGCTGCATTCTACATGTTGTCACTTCTTCTTAAGTCTCTCCATCTTTGACATCATCAGTCCAGTTTAAACATTTAAGGCAGAACAGTTTGTGACATTTTAGTGCTTGTCTGGGTGAACTAATTGGAGCTGCTAAAACAGACACACGCGTGCGTGTGCGCTCTCGCTCTCTTGAAGCCCCACCCTCTTTGCCGGGAGCAGCAGCTCATTTGCATTTAAAGGGACACACACAAAACAATGCGTTTTTACTCACCCTCAAAAAGGGACAACTTTTTGTGATCTGTGGGGTACTTTGTGCTAAAACTTTACAAAAGCACTCTGGGAACAACAGAGAGTTACTTTACATATTGTAAAAAAGAAGCATTATCCCACTCATTTAACATGTTTGAGTAATAAAATGCCATGTATATTATTTATATTTGAGCTATACAAATCTGATATATGTTCAGCACAATGGACCAACTGTTGTACATCTGACTATGCATGACCCTTCTAACCTTTCACCAAATACACAGACCTCCTTGAGGTACCAGCTCAATTACTACAGTCACATGGGTTGCACTCAGAGCCACAAGTTTCTCAATGTGCAGTTTGTGTAGAATGGTATATGATCATGTAGCCAAAACATGCAGATTTTAAATGAAAATGTGAGGGAAAACCATAATAAAGTACTCAAAAGAGTTCAGTGTTCTCATGTGTGTGAGTCTGTACATGGTGTTACACATATGAGAGTAAGTTTGCGTGCGTACCACATAAGAGCTCGTGATTAATGTCTCATTACTTTTCTGACTCCTTTCTTTGTAATGGCTCTGCACTTTAGAATCAACTAATTATCTTAATTTCAATGTCCTCATGTGTGACATTTCTCTTTACTATTCACATGGTATGACAGATGTACTGAAATTGGAACTAACTGCATTTGTGTTCATTCAATAAATGGCATTAGATTTTTATTTACACAGTTCATAACGGTAATTGAATACAAATAACGGACAGGTATCTGCTCAGCCATCATGAGATCTGACCCTTGGCTGACCACCCTAAAGCCAGAGCTATGCACCACCTCACACATTAGAAACTCTCTCAGCTAATAACAAGAGCAGGTATTCATAACCATAGCATGTCCAACATTCCAACTAGGTAACGTCTTATAAAAGCAGTGAGGAAAAAGAAGTCTTTGAGGGAATGTTATTCCAAATTTTTTAATTTCCATTTTTTTTTTTTTTGCCGGACAGAGGTGAAACTCAGTTGGGTGAGAAGGTGAGAAGAGTGGACTAAAATATGATTGATGACTTTTTTTCTCATAATTACATTCCAAACATTGCACAGTGGAATTCAGCAGTGAGTCTACTAACATTAACCAACTAATTCAAATCTTTAATTTCCTTTGCCAAGTCAACTGTTAAAAATGCTGAAATA
>JAOTRC010000022.1:23581121-23591758 GCA_027497675.1 Cyprinella lutrensis
TCTCTCTCTCTCTCTCTCTCTCTCTCTCTCTCTCTCTCTCTCTCTCTCTATATATATATATATATATATATATATATGTGTGTGTATGGCATCGTTTTTATTAAAGAGGGCATCACCGATACCAATACTTTTAATTTAAGTGAATCTTCACATAAACCTAATATAATAATTGTCACGTTTACCTGTGCACGTTGTTGTTTGTGTTGTTTTTAACAGATCTAACAGGTATACAGATATTGAACAAAGTTAACAAACACTTCACTGCATAAATTATAAATTAAATATAGATTAATTCGTATTAAAGCTAAAAAAAGTTATTCAGTCAAGAGCATCGAGTGATTTTCTCTTTTTCTTTTGTTCTTTGATTATCAACAGCAGTTTGTTTATTAGGCTGCTCTCACTTTAAGACTGCAGCAGCACATGATGTGCATCCCATTTTTACTCACTACTCTTTATTATCATTTAAGGTTTCATTTAACTCATTTAAGACTGTGTTTGCGAGGATACTCGACAAAACGAGCATTTTGGCATAGTTTTTGTCCATTCAAGCGGTGTCTGAACTGAAGTGGCTTTCTGTGTGTGCATGAGTGTGTGTGTGTGTGTGTCACACAGACAGGAGATTCACAGACGCGCGTCAGTACTGCACTGTGTGTTATCATGCTTGAATGGTTTAAAAGCATTAGCGTGAATAAGAGCATGGTCATATAATGTCATGCTAGCCAAAGGATGATGGGAAAAAAGAATGCTGTGTTAATTGCGTTCATTATTTTTTACATGTTAAACTGAAAAAGAAAAAAATGTATTGTGTGCGTTTACATGTTAATTTTTACAGCCCTAATGAAATAAAATAAAAACATTTAAATCACTTTCAAGGCTTTGGGTTTTATTTTGAACAAAATAATTAACATAATTGCTCACTCTCAAATCGAAATAAACTGCCCTTTAGCTATGAGATTAATTTTGTACACAGAAAAGAGATTTTTAGCAGGCTCCTATTCATCAATGATGTAGCCAAAGACTTTTGCGTTTTCTGACTGCTTGACCCTCCTTTAAATTTGCAATAGTGAAAAACCTCTTGCGCTCTTTCTCCTCTTATCCTCTTTTTAAATACAAGAATGTGCATGTGCCAAGGACTATAAGAGAAAGATGTGTATGTGTGGGGATTAAATTCATGAACAAAGTGTATTGACAAATAGAAAATTCCTAGAATCTATCCAACCAAAGGAGAACAGATCAAGTAAGTGTGTGTGTGTGTACGTAGTGGTAGAGTGGATCAGTGCTGGCCTGGCCATGTAATCTGCTGTTTCTTGTTGTATTACAATGGCAACAGTGCTGGATCAAACATGGAATAAGCGTAAAGCCGGTCCCTGAGTGCTGGGAATTGGGAGTGATCCTGGCGCTCAGGCGCAGTGGGTGATAGGGTCTGACTCCCTGTCGAAAGATCATGGAGGACTGATCTGAGCTCAGTGGCCCTAGCTGTGACTTTATCTGGGGGTGACACGCTCTGATGACACAAACTCAGATCTGTCATCAGTGAGAGAAATATATTGTGAAATATATGAATATATATTGTGAAAAATATATCTAAAGATGATTCCCATACAGTGAATGTCAAAGAGTCCAGTGTTGTTTGAAGTAAGGTCACAACATGAGGGTGAGAAAATGATGGCAAAATTGTCATTTTATAATGAACTGTCCCTTTAAGAGCCTCTAAGGAAGGATAAATGCTTAAGGGAATAAAAAAGGGAATCATTCTAGGTTATGATTGCCACTTTACTTATTGTTCATAGTCAGATATATTAACATATTTTACACACTGGCAGCTCAGCAACAAGCATAATATATATGTTTAGAACTGATTACATTTACTTTGATATAAAATGTGCCTGCCACATAAAAAGCATACTCTAACATGAGAAATATAGCGCCGTTTTTGCATATAGCGTTCTATATGACGTTAAAGGATGAGAATGGGCTGGACAAACACAACAAAAATTGGTGTTGCCAACACCGTGTTATCGTCTTTTTAAAATTCGCACCCAGTTGACTTCAATGGGGCATGTTCTAAACCTGCTTTTAGCCTCCTAACATCCTTGATTTGTCATTAAGAGTGCATAGCCATGTAAGTGGTGTTATTAAGAGTGACTACAGTCAATCTGACTGCAGTAGATGTGAAAGATACGAATAAAAATGATGTTAATTCACCCAGCTCACAAACCTGTATTTACGTACTTCCTGTTTTCGGTCGAAGTCCACAGTAGTCGATTGTCAATTTCCAGTGCGATCATTGGTAACTAAATGATGTTCAACATCTGATTCGGATGAACTATGCACTTGAGCTGATATTCTCAGAACAACACACGGCACCGTCATCGGCTGACAGCTGACAGTCTGAGTCTCCACTGTTGCTTAGTTACCAATGATCGTGCGCGCGAACTCGACAATCGGCTAGTGTGGACTTTGGCCGAAAACAGGAAGTAAATACATGTATGTGAGCTGGCTGAATTAACATTTTTATTAATATCTTTCACATCTACTGCAGTCAGATTGACCATAGTCAGTCCTAATAACACTCTTAAAAACAATAAATAATAAATACCTAACAAAGATAACATTTTTAGTATCTACAAAAAAAATCTTGCAGACCTTGGTTTTAGGCCATGCACTAAGCTCTGATTTCACACAGACTGACCCGTTATCTCTAAAAAGACTAACATGGTCTTTGTTTAAAACACTGACCAGTTCTCTTAAAATACTTACCTTTCATTGCTTCATTAATGTAAGCTTTGAGATAGTCAACACGCTGAGTGTCATTGAGCACATCACCGTTGTAATCAGTTGGCATTCCATTTCCTGTGATATAGATGGGGACCTTTGTTATGGATGTGTACTCTAGAAAGATGTAGTTCAATAACCGCCGAAGTCCCCACGGAACTGAGTGGATCTGGTCAGAAGCTGTGGAAGGCCATGTGGGGTCGATATGAGCCTGAAAGTCCCCAACATGATTTGGTCCAGCATCACAGCTATTCAAGCTCTCACTAATCAGTCGGGAAGTCTGGTGGTTAAGCCCGAAGAAATCAGCTGTGCCTCGGATTCTTTGTTTCTCAGCCTCGGTGAAGACAGGGAGTCTTGCAAGCTCTTTACCACAGAAATCTTTCTTTTTTTCAATTTGTTCCTTTAGCACGGCTGGATAGTCTCCATCTACAAATATGGGATGAGCAAACCAGCCCAGCATGAAGTTCAGATAACGCTCAGCTGCTGCGACATCCTGACCACTTGAGGGATTCAATGGCTCTGCCCAATCAGCGTTAAGAGCAATGCCCACTTTTCCACCATGCAGTTTCCTGTATTTATCATTATAAATATGCCAGGCTTCAGCGTGAGATTTCAGAATGTTATGCGTCACCTATAAAAACAAGCAAAGCACTGTCAATACACACTTTCAAAAACCATGAAATAGATGGTTGTTTCTTAGATTGACAGACACACCTTGTAAGAGGCTATTATTGGGTCATTCATACGTGGGGGATGTTCCCCTGTTCCATACCCCAGGTTGCTCACAACCCAGGGGCTGCCGAATGTGATCCATGTTTTGACTCGGTCTCCATAACGAGAGAAGCAAAAGTCTGAAAATTCTTTGAAAGCTTCCACAATTGAGTCATTAATCCAGCCTCCTGAGTCCTGCAGAGCTTGAGGAAGGTCCCAATGATGCAGGGTAACAGTGGGCTTGATCCCTGATTGTAGAAGGGTGTTGATCATCTTGTCATAATAAGCAGCCCCCTTTTCAACCAAACTTTCTCTGCGTCCAGTGGGGAAAATGCGAGCCCAGGAAATTGAGAACTGATAATTAGGTGCCATCATGCCTCTAAGCAGATACACATCATAGTCCACCTTGTGATAACTATCACAGGCCAAATCAGTGGTCTGGTTGTCAAAGACGTGACCCTCGTGGCTAAAACGGTCCCATATGGTCTCACCCTTTCCGTGTTCAGCCCATCCACCCTCCACTTTGAAACTCTCACTGGAGACGGACCATTCAAAATCAACTTGGAATGAGCCATTCAGGAACTGATCGCGCTCAGCTTCGGTTTGACTTCTGAATTTCTCCCAGACCTTCTGGTATGAGAATGCAGAAGCTGATTTCTGATGGACAACAGTTTTAGTATTTTTCTCCTGCAAACTGGATGAGAACATTGTTGTTTTAACTTAAAACATAGTCATTATATAATGCATATCAACACATTCTCATCCCAAGACGTCATCTAACTGACTTTTTTGACCCTACGTCAACATCCGACGTTTTAGGGTACCCTTTAACGTCAGTTAGATGATGCTATCCTAGGTCGTCATCTAACTGACGCTTTACCTTAAGGTCTGGGGTAGGGTTAGGATTAGAAACCGCCATCTAACTGACGTTAAAGGGTACACTAAAACGTCGGATGTTAACGTATGGTCAAAAGCGTCAGTAAGATGACGTCTCGGGATGAGAATGGGCTCTGCATATATAGATTTTTTGTTCTCAGTTTTACCTTTTAACTGTTTCTTCCTGATCTAGCTTCTCGAAAAGCTGTGTGATTTCACAGCCTATGATGTGAAGATCTTTGTTCTGTAAAACTTACATCAATAAATAATACTAGGTTACCACATGGTATATTAGACTTTGGACACATAACTTAAAGAAATAAGATAAAATTTACCTCCAAGAATTGCAGTAAGTGGTTGGAAATTGTTTTCATTTCCATCACAGTCCTTGACTGTCAATTGATAGACAAGAATGGGCTTCTGAGCACTGCCAATCTGAAGCAAGAGTGTCAGTGTCATTTTGGTGACCTGAAATATTTTCTGTGAAATCTGATGGCTAATTACTGGGCTGATCGATTGCGAAGATGATTATATTCTCCTTCAAGAGCCATATAAAATTTCGAAAAAGTAATACATGCTTTTATTTTTTCTAGACTAGATTACTGCAACTCTCTTTATGTTGGTACTAGCCACTCAGCAATATCTCGTCTTCAATTAGTACAAAAGGCGGCAGCTAGACTTCTGACGGGTGCAAAAAAACGGAATCTTATCACGCCAATTTTACGATCCTTACACTGGTTGTCCATGTGTTATCGAGTGGAGTATAAACGTTTAATTTTTGTGTATAAATCTTTGAATAGTCTGGCTCCACCATATTTGTCTGCTCTATTGACTGAGCATTGTCCGTCCAGATCACTACGGTCATCAAATCAGAGATCTTTCCCTAAATCAAAACTAAAGTCTAGGGGGGACCGTGCCTTTTCTGTAGTTGTCCCCAAACTATGGAATGACTTGCCCACTTCTATTAGAATGGCCTCTTCGCTTTCCGTCTTTAAATCCAAGCTAAAAACACTCTTGTTGGAGAAGGCATTTAACACATGAATAGCGTTATTACACTGTATCTCATTATTTTAAACTGGTGAAGCACTTACCTTGCAGTAGTCTATTTAAATGTACACCTGTACTGTTGTTGTTTTGTTGTCTGTCTTTTATGATATTTATTAATATTGTAAAGCACATTGGACAATGTAAATTGTATTTAATTGTGCTATATAAATAAACTACCATACCATACCATATCATAAATCACATACCTGTAACTTCCTCAATTCCTCAGAAAGATCTGTCTGCAATTTGCAGTTGTACTGCACGTGTACGGTGAGGAAATCCACATATGCCTGGTGGTGAGATAAGAGAAGAATGCGATAAAGTACATAATATTAACTACATGTAACTATATATATATGATAATCAATCTGCCTTAAACTTTTACCATGATTTTTGACCCCGCTTGAGAAATCAAGTTAACATCATTGGCTCTGATCCCAAGAGACAATTTAAGGTCTAAAAAACAACACATCACTATGAGTGACCATCATTGCACTATTATAAAGAACTATGTAATATGGAGACAGAGGTTAGTCCTTACTCATTGCACTTTTATTCCAGTCAAAATGATTAAAATAATATAACGTTTATTTTTGAAAGTCTTGCCTACAAAAAGCTTTTGAACATTTCCAACACATTTCCATTGACCATGCACATGCTATGGGGTAAGTTGTCACAATGGACCATAAAATTAACTATTTAATGTTTTTCAGCTACATTTAAACCATAAAACAACTGTACGCATGCTATTTATGCATGCTATGCTACTTTTCAACGCATTCTCATCCTTTAGCGTCTCATAGAACGTTATGTGACAAAACGGCGCTATACTACGCACATGGCACCCATTATCGTTAATATAACACGCGCGGTGAGGGCTAAGTTTAGGTGTTATGTGCACATTATGTACAGATCTATGTAAAGCATTTTTACAGTAAAAACGAATTTCACGGTAAAAAAAAGATTTTGCTGGTGTGGAATATATAATTTTACACTTTATTTATTTGAAATGTACTCACAAGAGAAATTCCACATTATCCATTGACAAGGTTGTTGTTGATGGATTTTGTAAATGACACACTGAGAGCTCAGTTAATGGCAAAATCAAAAAATGGCAATATCACAGCATTTTGTAACTTAACCTTTTGAGGATCAAAATATAGCCTATAGAATGCAATTGTATTGTATACAGAATTTTTTGCAAAATCTATTTTCACACATGAAAACTGTTTTCTTGCTCTTTGTTGTTTGTCTCTTCTTCTCTGTTACCTGACAAGGCTGTTCCAATTAAACTCTGCTGAATGGTAAACACTCTCGGCTCTGGCTACAAAGCACAGAACATCTTACAATGTCAATGTCAATGTTCTCTCGACAGATTGGTGCAGACAGAGGGGGTTACAAGAATGAGTTCACAGTTTTTTCATAATAAAAATGCTAATCCTTATCAAGAGGATCATGCTATGTTAAATAAACCATTATAAATTGTGTGCATACAATTCATTTGCATAGGTTAATTAAAACCTGTGTCCTGCTATTAAATTCCATTGATTGCTGTGATAGGTATAATAATGAAGACACAACTATAGTTTAAATTCTGTGAATGCCACTTTGGTCCTTCAAATTACATATTTTTTTTCAAACATTGAATAAAACGAGATAATCTGAAGTGTTTTATATGCGTCTCAACCCCATTTTGGGTCAAATGTGGACAAACCCAATTGTTGGATTAAAAAAAAATGCAATTTATATGTAACCCAATGGCTGGGTTTGTCCAATTTTTAGCAATTTTTAGAGTGTAATTACACCAAAATACACAAAGGAGAATATTTTTCAATAAAATGGCAAAGATATATACAATAAATATATATATATATATATATGTGTGTGTGTGTGTGTGTGTGTGTGTATTACATATTTAACAGTACATAATAAATGCATTTCCATTAAAAAGAACAGATAAAAACACAAAGAGGATTAACAGTACACTGAAGCATGTTGTAAGTCTTCTGAAAATACCTCTGATAGGAAAGAACACCATTGTTTATTATTCCTCTCTCAGCATTCATATCCTGTTTATATAAGAACACAATGGTGTTCTGCCTCTAATAGATGTTCATGGAATTTTTGTAGGTATAAACAATATCAGGTATACAAGACAAAGTGCACACCAGGTTTGCAATTACATTTCCCCTTCTCTCATTTTTTTAGCTTCCTTTTGGGTTTCTCAATGCTGTCTGAATACAGTGTGCATGCATGGTGGTAATGCAGATTACCAATATGCATTACTTAAACCATGATTTATAGATGTGAAATTTTCAAAATATTATCACTACACATATCCGAGAAGAATACTTCATCAATGTGTCCATTTTCAAGCGACTTAGTTTCAGGCTACTGTACTGTACACCATTTGCCTATAAATAGTTTGTTAATCCTCCACATAATATGTGTTGCCTGTATATTAAATCAGTTTTTTTCATTTTGTATTTAGTATGATAAGTGTTAGCATGCACCAAACCATGTTATTGATTTAAATGTAGCCTGAAAAAAAATTGTATTTAAAGTGTTCTTTATAATAGGCTTCAGTAAAACTTTGATTAGAAGATTGCTATTACAGCCATGCTGGCAGTCTGGCAACAGCTCACAGTAAAATGCCTTTTTCTCATTTTTGCATGTTGACAGAGCAACTAGTGACCTAGTTTCTCTAAATCTTAAGAGAGAGGAGGGGGGAAATCCTTTGAACTTCCAAAACTCATTGCTTGTGAGAAAGTGGAATCTTAGAAGTATATGTGTGATTTATTTTTGTTTTGGGTTAAAACTGTGTTTCTAAGATATTATTGTTGCAACTATGCAACGGCAGAAATGTGTCTAATAAAATAGCCCAATAGAATTTCTACTGAAAAACACTGAATTGAAGAGAGTCTGCTGGTATAACACCATGTTTTCATGACAGCTACATGGATTAAATATAAAAAATGACATTTAACAGATAATGAAAAAAGAAAAAAAATCACACAGTCCACTTGTAAACAAATGTGTATTTGATATTGAGTGCATTGACAAAACCAAACAAAATATAAAATATAAATTTAAAAAGCTATGTGGCTGGCATAGAGAAGGCTATGTATAATGAAACACATATAGTTCAATAAACTATGCTTTACTTAGAGGTAAGCAATTAGTATGCAACATAGAAGATACACACACACACACACACTTACAAATACCCAAGATTATATACCTTCCCTTTTCCTCTTCACAAATAAACCTTCTCATTAAACAGATGTTCATTTTTAGGCAGCAGTCAGGACAGCACTGACACTCATAAGGAGAAAAATACTCAGCTAAAATCGATAAGGGCCTTGCATTTGTCTGTTACCATCTCTTTCTCTCCTTCTATCTTGCATCACAAAATGATTTGAACCTAGTGGCAGAGCCTAAGGCAAAGGAGACTCAGTTGGGGTCTTTTTTCTGTTCCATCAGTGTTCTATTAGTTAAATAGCAACCCTTTAGCCGGCCCTATCCAAAGCTGTTTGTCTGCCCCGGGGCCTCTGCAGCACAACAGCCTGCAGTAATAAGAATGATCACACACTGCCACTTAAAGAGAGACATGCAACAGGCTCATGTCAGTATGTCTTTGTTACTCTTGTCCGACTTCATATCAGCCAACATTTTCTTTAATTACAAGCCTGGTCAAGTTCAGAGAGATATTTGCATGTCTGTCTGATCTAGCGAAAGCTTCTGTTGGCTTTCGAGTTTTGGATAATGAACACTGACCTAACATCCCTTTGTGCCTTTCCATCATGTTTGAGTCAATCAGAACGGGGGGACATTACATTATTCTGAAAAGACATTTACTGCGGCAATAATGTGAAACCAATGATTTGTTGTTTAACGTTATTAAAATCCCTTGGTGCTTATTTCTTAAAATGTCAAATGTTTAATTTACAAGTTCTTAAAATCTGTTTGGATATTCAAATTTGTTTCAAGAAAACCTATTCATAATTTGAAGGAAAATGACAGTTATTTTTTTATTTAGTAAGCTAATAAGCAATGTCTCACTTAAGTTTAGACTAAAATTGTTATATTATGCAGATTAAAATCTTCATTGATCTTTTGAGATAAAAGAGTTTACTTTAAGAGAAACTTTTCATAATTTTCATAACTCAAATCTTCTCCCCAGTGTAAAAAACAAAATAACTGCAAAATCAGTATGCTCAGAAATTTTCGTTTAAAATATTAAAGGCACAGCAGAATGAAATGGACAGTTTATGAGGAGTAAAATAGAGGGTGAAAAATGGTTCCGAAAACCAGTCAGTTTCCCTGAGCATCCCAAACATGCTCAGTAGGTGACACAATAGCATGTCAATAGCACTATTAGCAAGTTCAGTATTATATCTATATAATACCAGTCTTTAAATGCAAGATATTTATAGTACTATAAATGTACTTAATAGTTAGCAATAGTTCCACTTTAGCAAATAGCAATAGTTCCACTTTAGCACAGTCAAATATAAGAATATCTTTAGTTAGACCTCAGCACCATATCCGGATAACTACTGTAAAGTGCATTAAGTACAAAATTAGTTGTACAGTACACTCATCTAAAGGATTATTAACTAATCAACCAATCACATGGCAGTTGCTTCAATGTTTGTTCTTTTTGTCTTGTTGTTCTTGTCTGTCATGTGATTCCCAGTTATTGTATATTTGATTTAGTCCTGTTCCCAGTTTTCCCGCTCCTTGTTTGTGTTCATGTATACCACCTGTTTTCTTAGTTGATTTGCCCCAGCTGTGTCTTGTTTCACTTATCTGTGCCTCTGTGTTTAAGCCCTGTGTTTTAGGCCCTGTTTACACGAGAAGGCTCGCGGGTGAAAACGTAAAAATATTTTATCGGATGTGCCTTTCGTTTACACGCCGACGGCGTTTTTGAGGCTCAAAAATGCAAAAAAGTGAAACCAAACTCCAGAGTGGAAATCTTAAAAATGCTCCACCGCCGCGTTCCCGTATAAACGGTAAAAACGCAAAAGTCTGCTTGACGGTGAAAGTTGTACGGCGGGGCGTAGACTTGGTGTTGTTGTAGTATGCACTCCTAGCCGCCTGAAAAGCATACTACATTGAATTTCATACACTTTTGCGTCTCCATTTGCACGCGGATTTTTCACACAAAACGCTCGTCTAAACGCAGTATAAAAAAAGATGACGCAACACCACTTTTTTGCGGTTTC
>JAOTRC010000022.1:23642239-23653512 GCA_027497675.1 Cyprinella lutrensis
ATATACACATTTGGTTATCATTAGGATTGTTAATAAAACATGACTATATAGTTTATAGCTTAAAATAGAATATGATTCCTATAAAACAGAACATACACTACACTTTATATATTGGAGGCAAATTTCAGCAAACCCAATTGTGATAAATGAATCATGTTTATTACAAAAACATCATGAGATTATTCAGGATTGATTTTAATTTACAGACAGCCTCAGGTTATACATACATCATCCATACACAGAACACAATAGAGTAATATTTCTGCAATAATTCCCTCACTTTACTTGGCATTGCAATGAGGTCCAACCCTCAAGCCTTCATTTGTGCAGAAAGCTGAATGATGACCTTTGAGAACATTTGTGGAATTTACAGGGGTGTTTATTATTAATCTCCACAGACATAAATTAAGCAGAGTATGTTCTCTTTTGCTCGCCATTATTTCCTTTGAATATACTAACACGTAAAGGTCCAAATATTTTAAAATTTTATTTAGGAGTTTTGCTTTTATTTGAACCAATACCATTGGCAAAGGTTATGCAAACCATGGAAGAGACATCTGAAACAAACTCTGTTTGTCTCTCTCACCCAGAGAGGTCTGAGTTTGGAATGTGTATATTAGGGGACACTAACGATTAATCGACTATTGATTAATTGTAGATAACAATCAATAAAACTTATTGATGGACGATTAAGAAAGGTTATCAGTGGAGTGCGTAGTTTTAAAGTGCATGTGGATCATGTGCAAAACATGCAGCACAGACGAAAGGAAAAAAGAGAGAGCGCACCGTAGTTAGTTACGTACTCTATATGTATTATTGTCTTCAAAGCCGTGAGATGGATTGGGTAGGCTAGCAGTTTATTTCTAAACATAATTAACGGCGCAAAGTATCCCTCCAAACAAGTGATTTTAATGAACATATGAACTTCTTGTGTAACTACATCTGTAAAAAAAATAACATAACAGCATTAAAAAAGTACATAGAATAAACAACTAGTAATAAGATCCTGGTTTACGAGTGTTTCATCCTATGTTATTATTTGTCTGGTGTTGTAGATGTTTCTTTCCCCTCTTTACTTTCACTCTTAGCAGGATGATGCAGCTACCTGATTGTTCATCCACCTGCCAATCCTCAAAAAGCTTGGTGATGATGCAACGCGGCTTCACCAATGAGGGGACACTGTGCCTATAAGAGCGCACCTGTGTGGGAAGCGGGAGATTACACTTGATTTGTTTGTGATGCATTTTTCCCTGTACTGTTCTAATTGTTTGAGAAACACAGCGTTCTTTTAGAACTTGGTAAGAATTCTAAGAGTGAAAGTAAAGAGGGGAAAGAAAAAAAGGAAAGAAACAACAACAACACCAGACAAATAATAACATAGGACGTAACAATGAGACACTGTTTCAGCTGTGCACTTCTATGCGTTAGAGAAACAATTGTGCAGCCATCTATAGAATATTGGATATTTCTATGTCATTGCTGAAGAGTAATTAGCTAGTGGATTTACTTAATGTAGAGTTAACTAAAGTTATCATAGGCATTCATTGTAAACCATCCATCAACCCAAATACGCTAAAGTCAGATAGTCAAGGTAAACCAATAGCACCAATTATGAAGCAATAACCCCTTTCACTTTGTAGATTTAGTAAACTGATTCAGCAGAGACATAAGCAGCAGTTGTTAAAAGGCAGTGAATCACAATTACTGAGCATGATGGTTAGAAGGATCGATAGAGCAAAGCTCCTAATATCAACTCAGCAGAGAGAAAAGCTCTCCTCAGATGACAGTGGCAAAGACTCTCAGAGTCCAATCGGAGCCCTTCCAAATCCATTTCTACATATACAGTAGTGATTACATGTGTGTGTAATGAGATTGTGTGTGATAAGTGATACTACTGAGTGCAACTGAATATGGCCGTATCAGTTTCGGTTCAACAGCAGGAAGGAAGAGGTCACCTTATCAAGCGCTGTGTTATGGTTTCCATATCATGTAGCATTACAATGCTCACAATAATGTGGTTTACATATATAATCATGTATGAAATATTATTCATATTTCTTGTGATCAATGTTTATGAATTATTGATTATTTATTGATTCATTGATTTTTACAGGAAAAGACTAAAAATGCAACAGCAAAACTTACTAATTTGTTAACTTTAAGTTACAGTATCTAACTATATAATGTGTAAACAGTAAATTTTACTGTGTATATACTGCCAATTTATGATTTTTTTTTACTATGTAATTCATAGAAACAAAACGGTAAAAGGACGTAACACTCGCCTTTGCAATTTGAATGTAAAGATGCATTTAAATGGTAATGGCTAAACGTATCTTTACAAAAGTTCACAATAAAATCTAGCCAACATTGAATAAATACATTGTATAAATACATAAATACATACCCCTTTATCTAAACCTCTCTACTCAACTGCCGGACTCGATCCTGTCCTCCATATCTGTAGGTTTTTTTTAACACTTTTAACTCCTGTTTGTAGTTCTAACCAAATCCTTGTCCAACACGTGATGGGTTGTGGGCAATATCCCCATGAAAGACCCACGTCTTGGTGAGTCATTAATGACATCATTTTAATTTTTGGGTGAACTAACCCTTTAAGATAATATCACTTAATGAAATCGTAAAGTTATTCCATCCAGTACTATCTGAAACATTTTTACAGTGAATTTCTGGCAACAGCATAGCTGCCATTATTTAGCTGCCAGAATGTATAGTATTCACCCTATCGTCAAAGGTATTTAAAAATCTAACAGGATGATGTGTCTTATAAAGACCTGATTTACATTAAAACTAATGTTATATACAGTACATTCTGGTCTGTACACAAAGTGCAGAGAGTCAGGCTCAGAGATATTTAGCCCCTCTCTCCTGGTCTCACTCTCTCTCGCCTAAAGATGACATATTAAGCAGATTAATGAAAGAGCTAAAGCTCATGGAAAACCCATCACACTGTGAAATTACAGCACTCACTAGGGTAAAGTCCCTTTAATTTCTCTTCAGCTTGAGTTACAAGAAACAATATCCCCCTTCCAACCCCCCTACACATATGTCAGGTATGGGAAAGAGGAATTTAAATGTTAATGCTTTTAATTTCATTGTGTCATGTGTCATAATACCAGCTGCAGTGCGAAGGAGGAAACATTATTTCTTGGTAAAAAATTCAACGAGGGGAAATTTTCCGTCAACATCCGACAGCCCTACTTCCACTGCAGGTGCCAACTTGGAGCTTGGCCTCAGCGAAAGAACACTTTTATCAGAAGAATTTATGGAGATTGCAACTGACTCCATCAAATGTGGGTACAACTGCCTGTGACCACCATCTGAACTTAAAAAAAAAATTAAAATGAAGCGAGAGGCCCACGCAAACCTATCGTTGACAACATATGTGTTCACAGACATTATCTTTGCTTAGCCAGCATGAGTCTATTGATGCCGTTGAGATTGTGAGAAGGAGATTTGCATTGGAAATGTGATGGAAATCAGGCAGTGGCAACAGTGAGTGTAACAGTGAGTGACAACACATACTGTAAAACACCTGTATACAATCACACACAGATAGTAGGGCCAGCCTGAGATACACAACCTGTGATTTGCCATACTCACTGACAGAGGATAAAAATTGATGGAGAAAGGGTGGCTTTTGTGAGAGGTGCCACTTTTCTTTCCTTTTCTAGCCTGATGGTATCTTTAAATTATCATGGGGACAGGTGTTTACATGCATGATCCTTTAGCCATCAACTGGAGCATAGCAGGATGTGAAAACCTGTGGTATATCCCCTGTGAAAGTGACCCTAATCCCATCTCAACGCTCAGTGCCCCCTGTGCTCCTCAACCTCTGGTCAGTACTGAGCCGTTTGCACTGTTTACGCTGGTAAACATATCGGCTCCACTGGAGGAATCATTCAGTCAGATTATAACATATGTGTATTAACACGTAGCCGCTGGCGTAACAAGCTCTAAGCTTTAAGGGTTTGGGGGTAGGAAAATCCCAAAGCAGTTAAGGAAGGCATGTAGGGAGCTAATCATGTTTTATGTAAATGCAGCAGCTGTACACCTGCCGCTGAAATTAAGCACTTCATTTGAACACAGAGAGAGGCAAGCATGCTAAATGAATTGACTTTGTTTTGAAACAATAAATGGTTAGACATGGAAATGACTGTTTAGTGATTCCAGAATAATACTGCTCATGGCATGAACTAACAATGGTTTACCATCCATAGAAATGCAAAGGTTATCTGCAACAATGTACTCACATCTCCTGCTAGCAGGGCTCCATTGGCATCAGCCATGTTCATGTAGTTGTTGTTATTCCCAAACTGCAAAAGAAACGAGAATAGATTAGTAATTTCAGTTGCACCTCTTTCTGATTCTCTATAGTTGTATTCTATGTAGTGTAATGCATATGTAGTCACAATATAACAATGAATTTTGTTTCATGCACAAAATAGAGGGAATGGGAGTTGAATCCAAAATTAACCAATTCCTTGATTCTGATGAGTTGGGTTTGGGGAGTCAACTCTATTCCGGATATTAAATATTTTAGTAAACAAGTAGGTAAATACTGTTGTTCATTAATATTGCTGTATAAATGAAAATAATCTCATTTAATTATTTTTCGAGTAGTCAACATTTAGTGAGAAACAACATGAAAACTTTGAATCGAATGGAATGTTTGGTTGAAATAATACATTAAAAAAAAATCCCATAAAACAGCTACAGAACAGTCATTTAAAATCCAGATTTTAAAGGATGATAATTACTTGATTTCGAATTTCAGAATCGATTCCAAATATTCTGGAATCAAACAGCCACAGAAAATACTGACAGGCCTGTACATTAATGTTATATCTGAAATATTTATTCTATCTTGCAAAGCAGTACCAGAACACTTCATTGATTAGTTCACCCCTCATGTAATAATAAATAACAGACAAAGGAAGTAACCCAGTTGCTAATGCACCTTGCATCATACATGGGGTAGCTTTAGGTGGGGGAATTTTGCTTTTGAAAAGCGGGGGAGTTACATAGTCGTCTTAATAATTTGAAATGCCCACATAGTCTGATGAAAGATCACAGTTTATTATAGCAGGTAAACACAAAGCTGGTTGTATAGCACTCCAAAACAATCCCAATTCACAAAGGTCTGTTTTTTTTTAAAGACGTTAAAACTGACGCTACATACTGTACATATTCAGGTCATTTTCTTTATTTCACATGTGAAAATATGATGGGATGGTGGTGGTGTTTATTCTACTGTATATCCATGTGATAAATGGAGCTCTTTTCTTTATTCTGATCCTTTATTCTATCTGTACCCCTCTAAATCAAACATGATGGCAAATTGTTGAAATGGCAGGAATCCTATCTTTTCTTCTGAGACACAAACACACTGACAGGTAGGAACAATGGAAGAGCAAAATGAGGAATTATGGGTTAGCAGCTGGAGGGCCAGCACAGAGAGCCCTCTATAACCAGACAAATCATGCACACGCACACAAACGTGAGGACCCATGCGCACGCACACACACACACAAACATCAACCAGAACAGCCAGAAAAAGTCTTCACAACAGCCTCAAGGCACTGATTCAATGGCGCATCCAACAGCAAGCCTTTGTCTGTTTAAAACAAAGTGATTCCTTCAGATGTTACACAACCAGAAGAGTCGAAAAATAAGAGGGGAAAAGGGCTTTCTTATCTTATTGTGGAGGGCAAACAATTGCAGGAACAAATTAAGATCAGAGCAAAATGAGAAGAGCATTAATTTATTTTTCCCTTGCTTTGTTCTCTCTCCCCCCTCATCTTTTTGTCTGAGTGGTTAGTATGCGAATGTAATTACCGAAGGAACTGTAGCTAATCAACTGCGAATGGTATCCATTAATTAGTCTATGCCCTGGAGAGAGAGTGAGCAAGAGAAAGAGCGTGAGGGAAAGAAAAAGAATTAGCTGAAATGTTAAAAGTCTAACCAGCACATACACACGTGTAACCGTGCACAACGCAAACACACACACAGGCCTTGCGGCAGCTGCAGGACTTGAAGGGCAGGTGTTTTGGGCTGAGGAGGCCTTTTTGAGCGCTCACCTGGTGCGTATACACATACACAAAGAGGAACAACACACTGCCTCGCTCAATACACCACCATAACGTCAGTGTTATAATGCCTCTGAAAATAGAAACACTGAAAAAAGACAATTTTTTGCCCATATAGTGTTTCTATTTATAAGCATTCAAATCATATTAGGAAAAGTCTGCTGTTGGTCAGTGCTGCAGTTGGTGCTATTTAGTCCAAACCATGATGGTGAACTGGTACGAGCTCTTTGAAAGTAGTATGAGAAAAGAAACCAAAGTTTTTTGAGAAACCAATGGGCAGAGAGACAGATATGTCTTTGACTAAACATCTCATTAAAGAAAATAATTACCCTTACCCCACCCTCAAAAAAATACAACTATTAATAAGCAAATCAATATAACTGCAATGCGAACAAAGCTCCTGCTTCGGTCATACAGGGACTGGACACCCCTTAGCAAAGGACCCCGGATCCCATACTCCTGAAGCACCCTCCACAGGCCGCCACGAGGGACACAGTCAAATGCCTTCTCCAAATCCACAAAGCACAAGTGGATTGGTTGGGCAAACTCCCATGAACATTCCAGCACACTGTAGAGGGTATAGAGCTGGTCCAGTGTTCCACGCCCTGGACGAAAACCGTACTGTCCCTCCTGAATCAGAGGTTCCACTATCCAGTACCCCGATATAGACTTTCACAGGGAGGCTGAAAAGTGTAATCCCCTGCAGTTGGAACACACCCTCCGGTCCCCCTTCTTAAAAAGAGGGACCACCACCCCGGTCTGCCATCCCAGAGGCACTGTCCCCGACCGCCACGCTATGCTGCAGAGGCGTGTCAGCCAAGACAGCACCATAACATCCAGAGATTTGAGGTACTCAAGGTGGATCTCATCCAACCCGTTGCTTTGCCACTGAGGAGTTTCTTGACTTCCTCAGTGACTTCAGCTATGAGTCCACCTCTGAGCCCTCAGCCTCTGCTTCCTCAATGGAAGACGTTACGGGGGGATTGAGGAGATCCTCGAAGTATTCCTTCCACCGTCCGATGACATCCCCAGTTGAGGTCAACAGCCGCCCACCTCCACTGTAACCCACACTAGCCTGTCGCCTTTCAACATGGGCAACTCCAGTGTGTGCCGAGTGGTGAAAAGTCCATCCTCTATCAAGTAGTGTGGTTCCAGAGCCCAAGCTGTGCGTAGAGGTGATCCCGACTATCTCTAGTTGGAACCTCTCTACCTCACGTACAATCTCAGGCTCCTTCCCCGCCAGTGAGGTTACATTCCACATCCCTAGTTTCCATGTCCAGGGATTGGGTTGTTGAGGACCCCGTCTTCGACTGCTGATCCTCTCAGCACTGACCCCTGTTTTTCCTGTAGGTGGTCACCCCACAAGAAGGCAGCCCAACCGTGGGCCTAGCTCCAGGGTGGGGCCCCGGCTGCGCCATACCGGGCGACGTCACGGTCCTCTGTTTAATTTTAGTCAACTTAACTTTTACGGTTTGCACCCGAGTGTGAAGCAGCTGGGATGAGAATCAGCACCTCCAAATCCGAGGCCATTTCCTCAGTCGGAAAAGGGTGGCTTGCCCACTTCAGGTTGGTGGAGAGATCCTACCTCAAGTAGAGGAGTTTAAGTATCTTGGAGATTTACTCACAGGTGAGGATCGGATCGGTGCAGCTTCAGCAGTAAAGCGGACGATGTAGTGGTCTGTCATGATGAAGAAGGAGCTTTCCTACTCTACGTTCCTAGTCTCGCCAATGGTCATGAGCTTTGGGTCATAACCGAATGGACAAGATCACGGATACAGGTGGATGAAATGAGCTTTCTCCGCAGGGTGGCTGGGCGATCCCTTAGAAATAGGGTGAGAAGCTTGGTCATTCGGGAGGAGCTCATCGAGAGGAGTCAGCTGAGGTGGCTCAGGCACCTCCTGGATGCCTTCCCGGGAAGGTGTTCCGGGCACATCCTACTGGAAGGAGTCCCAGGGAAAGACCTAGGACAATGCTGGAGGGACTGTGTCTCCCAGCTGGCCTGGGAAGGCCTCACTGTCCCCCCGGAAGAGCAAGAGGAAGTGTCTAGGTAGAGGTGGGAAGTCTCTGCTTAGACTCCTGCCCCTGCGACCCAGCCCCGGATATGCAGAAGAAGATGGATGGATGGAATATAACTGCAGCACTGTTTGGAGTCAACATGAAATAAAAGTTTTTGAAAAAGTAGAAATTTTCTAACTGAATGTGCATTATTATGAATGAATCATGTTATTCCAAGGAAAAAAATCGTTCATCCATTATCATTAAATCAAAATGTAATAGTTTCCTCTTATGCTGACATCACTTAGGCCACTCAGGCTATTGGATAAATGTTAATCAGCACTCTTAAAATGGCAGTTCTCACAGAGATGCCGTAGAACAAGGTGAAGTTTTTTTAGGGTGAAGAATATTTGAATAATCTAAAAAAAAACTTTTTCCACAATAAAGAACTTTTTATGCAACGGAAAGGTTCCATGAATGTTAGAGGATGTTCATGAAACCAGATACCAGTACTTTTATTTTCAAGAGTGAATAATCAAATATAAATTTATGCTTTGTTTTAACTCACTCTCACACTATTTCTATTGTTTTATAATGATCCAATTGATTCCACCACACGCTTTTTTACCATTAAATCTCCAGTATCAATTCTAAATAGTTACATTATGGAAAAAAAGATTGCAAACAGCAATTCATATTGACTTTACCAATGAATTTGCAAAATATCATCTTTTGAGAAAGTTAAAAAGAAGAAAGGTTGGGAGAGAGATCTATCAAATGAGAGACAGAGAGAAAACACAAAGTGGATTCTGAGAAGATGGAAAAAAGTTCATGCCTCATTTCATCACTAATGTGGGTCTACATAATACAAACAGCAAAAGGGGAAGAAAAAGTATGTGTGTGTGTTTATGTATACACTAGCACTGCTCCAGGCTTTAAGTTATTCGTTCACACCATCAGCATTCACCCTGTTTTAAATCCCATTACCTGCCTCTCTGCCTCGCATCACTGACACATGCAGATCCACAACTCATGAATATTAATTGAACAAACATTATTCTCAAATGAATATAACAGAAGGACAAGAAGTGCTGCTTTAAATTAACTTCCACTTGTCAGTTGTACATTTAACAAGTGATGCCGATAAACAGAAATAAAATAAAAGAGAGCTTTTAGGAAACAGAAGTTAGCGTGAATGGAAAAG
This sequence comes from Cyprinella lutrensis, assembly GCA_027497675.1. Lineage (NCBI taxonomy): Eukaryota > Metazoa > Chordata > Actinopteri > Cypriniformes > Leuciscidae > Cyprinella > Cyprinella lutrensis. The sequence continues at coordinate 23,651,549 of JAOTRC010000022.1, forward strand.
GACACGGGGTGTTGTTGTCGCTCTTGGCTCTCTTCAGTGTGAGAGCAGACCCTCTCATGTTCATGGCAGGATGGGTCTGAGCCAGATGCCAAATGAGATTAGCCGTGATGGGAGGATGAGACAAAATGAAAGAATGAAAGAGAGAATGCTGTAAATGGGTCAGATCAGACAATAGAGCCTCTGTAATTAACAAGATGAGAGAAGCAATGCAAATGCTATACCTCCGTCTCGTTAGGGAACAGTAACAAGCTCAACACACCCATTTTAGGTATGAGTCACAATGGATGACTAGTCAACTTCATTTAACAACCAACCAGTAGATTAATTATGTAAATTTCAGTATTTACTCCTTTGTATATTTTTTTCCTAAGTGTTCATTTATTAGTATAAGTGCTTGAACGAACATATACTGTATAGTTTTACTTTTTGGAAATATGTAGTTACGTCTAACCTCTATTCTGACTAAAAATTTTCAAATCAGACAATGTACAGTAAAGACGTTTTTATTTTATTTTATGCACAAATTCTATGCAAAAATGTCACACCTTACTTGTAACAAACAAGTTTAAATTGTTTAACTTACTAGTTTTAATTTTTTTAGCATCATCGCTTTAATTAACATGTATTTTTTTATGTAGTTTTACACATTTCAAACATAAAAATGGTGCCATTAGACAATCTTCATGTTAGGATTGTTATATACACTAACTGTCCCTGACTGGATTTGGACACCAGAGTCCAGACCGAGCCGGGATTCATAACCTGAGTGTTTGTATATTCTTATGCAAGTGTTTCCAAAGGGAAATAAGATATTATTACAACAGAGTAAATTCAATCATCCCATGGGGGAAAAACAATATTATAGAACTAATACCCAGCACAACCCAAACACAATCCACTTTAAAACAACGTGACCATGACCAACAGCCTGTTTGAAGAATTACTGAGATCACATGGTCATTATCTACAAATGGGTGAGTTGAACAAACATGCTGCAGTACGACGCATATCATATGCAAGATTACTTTACTATTAAAACGTAATACTTTGAGAAATAATCTTTGGTGCTTTAAGGGAGAAAGTAAAACTAGCCTCTTGGCGTGAACAACAGATACATACTCACAAAAAGCACAAAAATAAAATGACATAAGCACACACAGTTAAGGAGGGGAAATGTGTAAACTGACATCTTTGTCCAGCAGGCCCACACAAAGAGCCTAAAGCAGGGCCGTTCTGATCCACAGGAGAAATCGATCTCTAAAAGTCAGTTTAAAAGCTAAAATCATTAGATGAAAGCACTGCACACAGACAGAATACAATCACACTGACAGAGACTCTCTTTAGACAGTCACCTCTTCCTCTCATCCTTCTCTTTCATGCTCTCGCTCTCTCTCCCTTGCTTACCTTCACTTGTATCTTCTGTGCTTTTTTGTTACTGCATTCAGCTATACTTCAGTTTCTTAAAAAAAGGACATCTAAAGTGCCATTTCTAAATAAAAACAATTGTATTACATGACATGTATTTCTGTAGATGCTAGCCTTTTACAGAAATATCAGGAAGAGAGATAAAGAGAAGATCTGGACTAGTGCACCATTGCCAAAAGAGCTACAAGTGGCAACAATGAAATCTGAGAGCTACTTGAGATTTTTCCCACCAGATGAGAGATATGAAATGGATCCATTTATAAGCCCTTGAGTTTCCATCCACTGAGCTTTCAGTATGACAGCCATTATATCACTGTAATGCATAAGAGGGATGACTGAATGCAAATTAAAATTAATAGATTAGAAAAATGTGGGTTGAGTATATTAATCTCAGCATGTGTTACAAAATCATCATCATCATCATCATCATCAACAACAACATTACTATTGTACTGCTAATACTATACGCACAACCGGCACATCCGGGAACTTAACTGTCAATTTTGTCCCCGCCCCCTTTTGGGGGAAAACAAACTAGA
>JAOTRC010000022.1:23672442-23693161 GCA_027497675.1 Cyprinella lutrensis
AAAAGTTAATGCAAGCTACTTAGCAATGCTAGCCCTGGCACAAGTCATGCACCGCATAGACACGGTAAACATCTCAAGTTGTCTAAAGTAGCCTTTTGACCAAATGGTAAATGGTATCGCGCTGAAATATTCTAAAACCGTGTGTGTTCATGTGTTCATATTCTAAAACCGTGTGTGTTTATTATTACACAAACGCAACTAACTACTTCTCCATATGCAACTATGTATAAAAATAACGTATTAATACCTACGTATTAAAAATGAGACATATTAGGTCAAGGACTAACGTAATAGCACTGCTTATATGTTGCCATGTAACGTAATTGCGATTTGCAAAATAGTTTCCTCAGAACGTATTTCGTGTGATACATAGTTGACAATTTACTAGTGAATTGGGGAAAAAACTAGGTAACAAATATTATAATTGTTCCACCATAGAAACAACTAGGCTATATATTTCAGCTGGCATTATCAAAGCCTCTTGTTTTTCAACCCTTCCCTATCTGTCATGTGGTGGAAGATTCATTGAAAAAAAATATTTGCAATTTTTAGAGAACAAAAGGTAAAAATGTTGCAGTAAAAACATTTACTTGGTTAACTGTAATTTACCTATACCATATAGGGTGAAAAGTGTAAATTTAACACCTAATTACATTTAATTTTACTGTCACCAATTTGCCATTCCATAATACCTGAAACATTGCCACAATATATATTTTTAAACCCCTAAAAAAAATTCAACCCAAGCTGCATACCTCCAAACCAGTGATATTGATTTTTTTGTACATTGTATCTTATGTGCATTTAACAAAGTATGGATTTACATATAGTCATTTAGCAGATGCTTTTATCCGAAGCAACTTACATCTGAGGACTAAATCAAACAAATCATCGTGAAGAGTTAAGTATGCATACACATTTGCATACTCTCACACCTTAAGAGGTTTTCTAAAAGCTGTACCTACCACAACTACCACTGGCCCAATATAGTGTGGCAATACATTGGTTTTACTCACTAAATACTTCTCATTCAATATTATGTTTTACTTAACAACAAAATGAATTACAAATGGATTTCATATTGACTCTAGAGTGTCTAACAAATATAAAAGTAAAAACCAGCATTTTACAATGGAACTACAGTTAATGTTTTGGCTTATTGCGTGTCTACATCTAGAGTCACAAGTTAAGAGCTCTGAAACGTCACTTAAGACCATCAGTCTGCCCTTCACAAACAGAAATAAATAATACAAGCTAACATGAAGAAGAAAATCAAGGCCTAAGACCCTTCAACTGTCTCAACCAGAGGAATCCAGCCTGGGAAAAAGAACACAGAATTGACACTCAAAGACAGAAGCCAGCACTCTTCAGATGAGAGCCCTTTCTGGATCCATTGTGCTTGCTCCGTGTGTGCATGTCTGTGTGTGTGTGTGTGTGTGTGTGTGTGTGTGTTTGGGGGGTCTTTAAGCTGAGGGACAGTGTTTGGCTCACTTGCTGGGAAACAACACTTCAGCCCCACAGCTGCAAGCACAAGAGAACGCCAGCGCTCTGACATAGAGTTCAATAGCGGAGCGCTGGCAGCTAGAGATATGCTTTCACTGCAGGGATCACACACACTGGGAAGAATGTATTTTAAACTCTCGCTCTCCATACTATTCTCTCTCGCTCAGCATCTCCCCGTGCATGAACTTGAATAAACAGCCCTTGCTTTGTGGTTTGTTTTCTCATTTAATTCTCTGAATGAAATGCCATCACCAGGCGTTTTATCGCTGTGGTAACTGAGAATTTCAGCCATGTTGAGTCGACGAGCAGACAATTGCACAGGCTGTGCTTGATTGCCAATTAATGAAATCATTCTTTATGGGACTGCGAAAATACAATGAATGTCTGGATCGGTTTTTACTTCAAGGAATAGTTCAACCGCCAAAATTTAAAAATTAAATATTCACCCTCATTTCATTCCAAACCTACTGTATGACTTGCTTTCTTCTGTAATATTTTTAATCAATGAAAAAAATAAAGGTTTTGGACCCCATTGACTTTCACTGAATGGAAACGTATGGCTTTAAGTCTTTTTTCAGAAGATCGAAGGATTGGAGTGTTTTAAGAAAGTACTTTTTCATTTTTTTTACTTCAAAATTTCACATTTAATTATGTAGTTTCTTTGTAATTGTTTGTAAAAATTTACTAGCAATGTCTGAGTAAAAATTCCGTACACACATTTTTATTATTAATATTATTATCAGTGTAAATAAAGTGAATAAAGCAATGTTGGGGAGTATTTTTGTGCACACTAAACATCTATCAAACGAAGGGTAACCATTTACAACAAGGTTCCATTAGTTAATGAAATAGTTAATGCATTAGCTAAAACTAACTAATACATTTGTTAGTTTTGATTAATAAAATGCAAAAATACAAATTTTCATAGTTAGTTGCTCACTCAGGTCCATTAAATAACATTAACAGGTACAACTTTTAATTTAAGAAATATATAAATATTCAAATGATACGTATATTCCATTGCTAGTTTGTAGTTAAACTAGTGAACCTAAAGTGTTACCAAACAAAGCTATAAGAATTGTTTTCATCTGCATATTTGCTTTTTGGAAAACCAATGTATGTGAAAAATGAAGGTCTTTGCAGCATTATGATTCAACATTAAGGAGCATTTAAAATGCAACCCTTGAAATGAAATATGGGTAATATGGTTCTTCCATCAGTGTTCCAGTATCATTTAAGCAGCATAATCAAACTGTCTTCACGGCTTATAGAGATGAACGCTTTGACTGAACAACAATATGCCACTTGTACACATACACATGAGCTGAGACAGACTGTCTTGATGTTTGCTAAAAAAAAAAACATGCATCTAATTTTGAATAATTTCTGTCTCTCTTGCTCGCTCTCTTTCTCTCTCTCTTTGTCTCTCTCTCGCTCTCCCTCTCTCTCACTTAGCTTTGCCATTAGAGCCATTTGCATGTAGCGGAGAAGCCATTAGAATTTTAATGAGGCTGACCCTGGAGGCAGGCCTTTGCTGGGTCCTCAAGAACACACACACATACACACACACACACAGCCCAGAGGCAGGAGCACTTAATGCTCACATGCAAGCACACATCTCTCCTTACAATCAGCATCACATAAATGTGAAAATGTCTATGTTTTATTATATCATTTTGAAATTCCACTGATCGCAAAAAGCAAAAAGTCCTCGACAAGATCAAAACCATACACATCATTGTCTTTTCCATATAGGCCTATATTATTATTAACCATGTATTTAGTGAGAAGAAAAAATGAACATCGTTTTCATTTGGAGGGGCTGCACTAATGTACCTGATTTTCTGTCTCATTATAACATTAATCTTCAAACCTCTTTTATGTGCTAATTATTCCTTTTTGAAGGCTAAAATAATAACATTTAATTGCCTATTGCAGCACCGAGTTGGAAGTTTCTGTTGTCTGAGACTCTGGAGAGACAGAAGCAGCTCTCGCTGCCTAATTAGAATCCTGGGACTGAATGGTGAATGTGCGCGCAAAGTGAGTTTTGGTTATCTGACACTAAAGACTGGTTATTAAAAACAGGTCATGTGGTTACGTCAGTGGGATTTGGCTTCTGTTTGTTCTTGGGATGTTACGCAACACTGTTACTGGGACGTTTGACCCCTTTGAGAACGTCTTACGGTTGGCATTGACACGGGAGGGTGAATTCGACACAATGACCTAATATAAACTCGGTGTAAAAGGCCAGAGAACTTATTTTGTTACTCCTTTGAAATACAATGTTTATGTAAAGGAGGCTTTCACAACTAAGCCCTTTTTAAAAAAGAAGTGTGCTTAATTGAATTGAATGTGCACTTGTAGCGTACTTCAATTTTTAACAGAATATTTTGGCACACGTTAGTTTACAGTGTCCACTTTTTACACTTAATTGTAGTAAATTATGCAAAATTACACTGTAAAAAATTACACATTTTTTATATTGCTCTAAATCATCAAAATAAGTTTTACAAGATTCAACTCATTTAATTAAGTCAAACCTAACCCTTTATGTTGTTAATATTACTCAGGACCTAAATGTATAATTACACTGTAACAAGAATACCTTAAAAATAGGGTAACCTGAATATAAAAAAAAACTGTACTTGCAAATAATACAGTACATAAAAGGCCAATTAAGTGTACACTTTCAAGACTGTTTCTTAAGACACTTAAAGCAATTTTAAAGAAAATTCCTTATGTTTTAATAATCTTTTGTCAAGGTTTAAAGAAGGACACTTGCTAATTTGTGTACTGTAAATACTAAAACACATGTTGTGAAGCAATTGATTACAATTTTAGCTGTAATGTTACTTTGCATTTAATGTCAAACCTCATCATTACAAATGTGTCTAATTACGAATATTTTTAAACGTGTAACATTCAAGTTGCAATAGAAATAACATTCAAGTATATTTTAGTTTACTCATTTTCAGTCCATTTGGCATTACATTTCGAAGATAATAAAAATAAATATGAAATTGCATTTAAAGTGTCAAAAAGCACTTGAAATTTCAGCTAATTGCACTGAATGTAAATTTAAACTAAAATGTATTAAAATAGTTTCCTTTAATTGCATTTAACGTGCAAAGTGTATTCTTTTAAAGATTTAAAGATTTTCTTTTTGACTGAAAAATTTGTATTTTATATTTCTTTATTATAGGCACCTAATTCATATTGTAGCATATGTCAAGTCATTTAAAGGGACTAACTAGATAAAAGTGTCTGTATTTTCGTGTACAAGGCAGGTGTTAGCTAAGCAGCCATGCTAAAATATGAATGACGCGGGTCTGAGATATGCCGGGCTGTGAAATGAAGACGTCTAAGGAATAAAAGCCAGAAGGAAACAGAACATAACACTTAGAGCGCGAGTGTGTGTGTGTGTGTGTGTGTGTGTGTGTATGTATCCGGTTTACGGTAGCATATGTACATACATAGTCGTCTTTCTCTGCGGGAGTAAGCCTGCACTTGCATATATGCGTGCGTGTGTGTGTGTGTGTTTGTGTTTCAGCTTCAGGCAGAGAGATGATTGGCTCCCCCCTGAGGGCCTCTCTCTCCCTGCAGCATGTGGAAACCATGGCGCGTTGCCAGGATACAAGCCCCCAGTCTGTACTGACAAGTAGACATGAAGAGCAAAGATTAATTATTTACAAGCACACCCCTGTACGCTGTGACGACTTGCCACGTTTCCTGCACTAAATGTCAGTATCTATGAAGCCATAACCCTTATTACTTATTTTATTTGGGTATTAATTCTGACCTCCAAGCATCGGCTTTGAAATCGAGCGGCGGAAACGCATGCGGCCGAACAGTTTTAGATTTAATTCCTTCACAGAGAGCCAAATGTATTATCTGTGGCTGTTACTTCTAAGGTATGGCTACTAATGATTTTTATAACAATAGTTAGCAGTTCTATATCCTATTGTTCTTTAACCATACCAGTCCACTCAACGCTATTCAGAGTTCATATATAATTCATGGCTTTTCTTCTCTCCTAAGAAAAAGATGTCCCTTCAGATCCATATTTACCAAGCACATTAAAAAGTTTAATGCTATTTGATGTCCCTTTTCCTGCACGCCAGCTGTCTAGTGAGCCATTAAAAAGGCTTTTGTAGTACAGATAATGGTCAAACACACACGCGCACGTGGTGCCGGCCAGGACGTCTCGGCAGGTTTCGTGTTCCGTTCAGCCTGTGATGATTCTGGGAAGTGATGGCATCCGTGCCTCGGTGTGGGCCTTCCCTTTGTTATACTCTTCCTCGGAGCCCTTACGCGCACAGCGGTGAAGCGCTTTATTTGCATTGGCTCTCATACATATTCATGCGAGCGGGGTCAGCTCACGTGGAGGGGAGAGATTTAATTGGGCTTTGGACGGAGAGGTTCCTGAGTGACAGGTGGAGGAGGAGGTGGAGTCCCGCTGCTTGCGGCATTACTGACCCTGGGCTGCTTTTCCTTTGTTTGACTCTTTCTGTGTAGAATTAGAAAGCCTTTCATCTAAGATAATATGAGAAATAATGGAATATCAATTTGCAGCACGTGTGGGACTGCTGACAGATGCGCAAATTCGTTGTGAGTTTATGCACAGGAGATATGCAAATACTGTATAGAGCAAAAAAAATAGGCCTAATAGATCGATAAGTAAATGCAAAGAAGAAATAAAAAGAAGAAAATTTATCTTATTTTATTATTTGTATTATTAATATTGTATGTTGTCGGTCACGATTTGGTGTGGCTTAACAACATGCACGGCACAAAGAGATTCAAGGAAGTAGTATTAAATAAGCTCAAACCACACTTAAAGGCCACTGACCAGTTTTTTCACATTTACAGGTCACCTGGCATACGTAAAGGTCGATCATTCTTCAAAGAAGGGACAGCATGTTTGGAAAGAAAACGAGACAGTTCTTTAACTCATAAAAGACAAGAGAATTACAGGGATACTGGATTCTAAACAACAGAGAAATGCCACAATTTATTAAAACCTCAAAGCAGATTTGAGGGAGAATCACCCAGAAAGACCTGCGCTTCCAAGTATAAGGGGCTTTCCTTGACATTAATGCTTGGATAACATGCCTACATTTCGATTAAAAATAATGACTAGTGCGGTGGCTGATATATACGTAAACTCACCAACTGTAACGATGCAGCAGAGGAGGAGGAGGGTGCAGAATCCAAGTGCAAGCACAGATTTTAATTATACAAAAAGGTAATCCAGGGAAAACTTAAACTGAAACACTGAGGAAGCAAACACTACAACATAAAGAACTCACAAGGACTAAAACCGGAACACAGAGACAGCAAACACTACTACAACATAAAGAACTCACAAGGACTAAACTAAAACACAGACAAACAAGACACAGCAGGGAAAAATAACTACACAGGTGGAAAACATGAACACAAACGAGGAGCGGGAAAACTGGAACAGGACTGAACCAAATACATAATAATGGGGGGAAGGAACACAAGACAGACAGGAACAAGACATGAACCCACACCGTGACATAGCCCCTCCCCTCTGGGCAGCTCCCAACGCCCATTAAAAAAAAAGTTCAGGAGGGTGGTGAAGTGGGGGCGAAGTTTTGGGGGAGGGATGGAGGGCCAGGTCTGCGCAGCGAACGGGACCAGGATCTTGCAATGGCAGGCATGGGCCATGGAACGGTGGGTAGAGCAGGCCACGTGGGAGGCCAAGGCGGAGCAGGCCACACGGGCGACCAGGGCGGAGAAGATCCCTCAGGCGGCCAGGGCAGAGACGACCCCTCGGCAGCCAGGGTGGTGACAGTCCATCAGGCGGCCAGGACAAGGCGGACAGTCCATCGGGCGGCCAGGGCAAAGACGACCCCTCGGGCGGCCAGGTCGAAGCAGGCAGTCCATTAGCCAACACACACACCGGCATGGGAACAGACAACACACACACTGGCTTGGGCACAGACAACACACACTGGCTCGGGAACGGACACACACACTGGCTCAGGAACGGACACACACTGGCTCGGGAACAGGAACAGACTCTGGCTCGGGAACAGACTCTGGATTGGCCATCTTGTCTGTAGACACTGGCTTGGAGGAAGTGACGTGAACAGTCTCTGGATCGGCCATGTTGTCTGTAGACACTGGCTCGGAGGAAGTGACATAAATAGACTCTGGATCGGCCATCTTGTCCGTAGACACTGGCTCTGTAGAAGTGACGTGAAGCGTCTCTGGCTCGGCAGAAGTGACATGAACAGTCTCTGGATCGGCAGAAGTTACGTAAGCAGTCTTTGGATCGGCAGACGTGACGTGGACGTGAGCGCAGGCTCGGCAGGGCTGACGTAGAGCGCAGGCTCTGAACAGGAAGAGACCAGCGGCGAAAGCTCAGTGCTGTATGTGTCATCAAAATCATTTAACCCATTATGGGAGAAGTGACTAAGTTTTGAATGCCTATATGTCAAAAGGCGAATCCTGTCATTGTTTTGGAGAACACTAGCTTATAGATAACCTCAGGGCAAACATACATACTAAAAGCCAAAAAACTTTAATCTTGATTTCATGGGGACTTTTAGCATGTAAATGAGACCAAACACTGAACAGAAAGAACTCAGGGTTTAAATGCACAGGGAGAGGTAATCAGCTGGACAGAAACAGGTGTGTGGATCTAATAACAACCAAGAAAACTATCTAGGGAACACAAAACACAAGCAAAACGGGAACAAAGTACTGACTGAAAATGAAACCAAACTTCTGTGAGTTCTTGACGACTGCCAGAGGCAGTGCTTCCCACTGAATATTATCTCTCTTGCTCAAGCAGAGTCTAACAACAAAGTCCTCACCTGACCAGGTACGTCATGCAAATCCCCTCTATTTAACCTTGTGACATCCTGCAAACTGTCTCTATAGAAGCTTCTCGTGAGACTCCGAGTGACAGTGTGCTCTGGTGGTCATCCAGAACTCATAGAACCATAGTTACATTCGTAACTTTCTTTCCATTTCGTTATCAATGGCTCTCAGAGGCAGTGCTTCCCACTGGATGACTCAAAACAACAAGGTCACAAGGAAGCTACTCCTAACCTTAAGCTGAAGTAGAGGGTGCCAAGAGTACTGCCACTTCCATAGCACCAGTGGCTGCCACATTAACTTTGTAGTATCTGAAAAAGGTATCAGTGGATGACCAATTAGCCAAGGGTTTCTCAAACTTGGTCCTGGAGGGCCGCTGTCCTGCAGAGTTGAGCTCCAACCCTGATCAAACACACCTGAGCAAGCTAATCAAGGTCTTCAGTATCACTAGAAAGTCACAGGTAAGTATGTTTGATCAGGGTTGGAGCTAAACTCTTCAGGACAGCGGCCCTCCTGAACCGAGTTTGAGAAACCCTGAATTAGCCACTGCCCAAATGTCCAATAGAGGTACACCTTTTAAAGCTGCCCAAAATGTTGAGATACTTCTTGTTGAATGGCATTTTATGCCAGCTAGCTATGTCAGGTTGTTTTCCTTATATGCCTGGACATCTCTGCTTTGACAGAGGCTGCCCTTTTCTTGGCCCACCATAGCAGAGAAAGAGTTGGTCTGACAGTCTTTCTCTGTGGCACTCAGACAGCCCTGAAGGGCTCGCACTGGGAATAATTGTTCTGTTGGATTGCCCTCTTGTGAGGCAGACACAGAACGATTAAGTGCTACCAACTCAATTAGTTGATTCCTAAATGATGTTGAGAGCCTTTTGGGTAGGAATGAGGGTTAGGCCACAATGTCACCATTGTTCCATTTGCATCCCAACGCATACAGAATGTATTGGTTGACAATGCGTGGAGCTCACCAACACATTTGGCTGACTTTATTTCCAAAAGAAATGCCATCTTTACTGAAAGCCACTTCAGGTCACAATACTCCATTGGCTCTTCTTAAAACCAGACTGAGGTCCCATGCGGGTACGCTAACAGTTGGAGCAGGGTGCAATTGCTGAGCACCTTTCAGAAAGCAGGTGATAAGAATATGTGACCCTAGTGATTAATCATTTATTTTTACATGTTGGGCAGAAATTCCAGTCACATATACCTTTAAGGTATAAATTGCCTAGCCTGTTATTGTCTAGCAGGGACTGCAGAAAACATAACACCATTGGCACAGGGTCTGGGACCAAACTTCTTGATGTACACCAATCAGTTAAAAGCTTCCACCTGTAAGCATAGATAATCCTGGTGGAAGGTGCGCTAGAATGCAAGTGGGCACCTTCCGTCCTCAGTGTTTCATCGACTAGCCCACGACACCTCAAGAGGGCTCGACAGTGACTCTGGTGTTCCAGAGTCACCCCCTCCTTCCCCCAATCAACTCAGCCCAGCTTACCAACCTCTACATCCCTCCTGCTGCTGAGACCGAACCACAATCTCTCCGCAACCCAACCATGCGTGCCAACCTGTTTGACTAAAGCTGTCGAGCCCGACTGACATGGGATCAACGGATTCTTGCTGAAATTCACCCTGAGACCCAAATGAGTGTCATGGGCAATCAGCAGTTTGGTGTGTTCTGTTGCCTGCCCTTGAGATGGAGTACAGAGGAGCCAGTCGTCCAAATAAGGAAACACCTGTACCCCCTGGTTTTTAAACAACGCTGCCGCTATGCACCTGGTGAACACCCGAGGGGACAGGGAAAGCCCAAATGAACGCCCTTGCCCCTTGGAGCAAGAATTAATTGTTTTCCTCATGCTCTGGAGTACTGCACATGCTGATCTAGTTGCCTTGGCTGGCCCCTCTGAACAGCACCAGAATGAACTAAAGGTTGAGAACGGATAGGATACTGTCCCCATACCCTTGTCTAACTTGTGATGGTGGAGTTCCTCTTAGGTCTGCCAGCTGTTGTCTGGTCTTATTCATCTGATTGCTCTGTTCCAGAGTTTGCTGTGCCACTGTTCCCAACAGTTGGCCTGAGACTACAGGGAGGTCACAAAGTGTTCTCCTACTGGCATCTGACAATGGAGACTGTGCCAGCCATACTTGGTGGCATGCCTGAGTAAGTGTTGACATGAGTCTACCCAACTCTTTTCACATGAATGCGAATGGTTGCAAAGATGCATCGCTAAGTATTTGCACTGTAGGATCACCCCCAATAGGTTGAAGAGCGCCTGCATAAGATGGGAGAGGGAACTCCCTATGCGACCTGCAGTATTGTATGCTTGACTAAGAAGATCGTCTGTGATTCTGCACTGAGGTCATAGGCAGCAAGCATTAGGTCTTCAAGTCTCTTCCAGTGATATAATGAAAGAGGCGATAAATGGATCCACTTTCGGCATCTGACCCAGGCCATAAGAGTCTGGTTTGTGCATTGCTGCCAAGGCCCTGCTTGCTGTGGTATAATGAGTAAGTGATTTGGGATTAGCCCAGCACCTCTATAGTTCTCCGATATAATATTTGGATGGGGGAATGCTAAGGGCAGATGGTTTTACCATTCCTCTGAAAAAGAGGGAGGTAGTTGCCACTGTAGGGGCAGTGTCCTGGCTTAAGTGTGCTAACGCAATCTGGAGGGCTTGTCTCACCACATCTTGATCTGATTTTACTCCTTCATCTGAACCCTGTACCGTATTCTGAGAGTCATCATGAGAGAACTGAAAGTGGCTTACTGATAATAATTCCTCATTTCCCTTCTCCTGAAACTGGTTTTGAGAGGCTTTGCATATCCTTCTCAGGAACAGGTAATTTCTTACAGGGATTTCCCAGCATCGGTGAAGGTGCCTCCTTTAGTTGCAGATTTAAGCCCGGAACACCTCAAGCAGATGCCAACGAACTAGCGCTGATGAAAGCCAACTGTGTTGTCGCCTCTCGTCGAGGAAAAAAGCTGCACTTGAACACACAGAGAGAACTGCAGCCGACGGTCAGCTCTAATGTGCGTTCTGCGCCTGCGTTTAATGAGCCAACTGTCTATTTCTGCAGATATATTAGTCTATATATTCGTCATTCAAAAAGGAAAACCGACGCTGCCGGCTGCAGATACATAATGAAAACAAAGCAGTGCGTGCTTACCGTTTTGAATATCAATCCTGCTGAACACTTTCTTTATTCCACTCTACTCATGTGAATATTGAAATATTCGCCAAGGAACACCCAGGTAAGAAGACGTAACATTTAAGCGTGCGTCCGTGAAGACTGTGCACGACAGCGCAAGCCACAAGTCAACACTGTATCTACGCCACTGATTGCAGCGCCAACGAGCACTTTGGTTTCAAAAAGCACTTGGTTTCAAAAGCAACACATTTCAGCACTAGATCGCCTCTTATTTAACAAACTAAATGAATGCTCTGCTAGTTAACTAAAGATGTTTTATTTATTTTCATAATTTACATTTACGTGCCGTGAGATGTTTTAAAAGTGGTGGGGACATGTCCCACCTGCAAATTACGCCTATGCTCTGAACACAACCCCAAAATAAGTGGAAAAAAAATGTAGCAATACTTTCTAAGACTTGCCTTGCTCATCATGAAAGAGATGTTTGGTCAAACCCCATCAAACTAAAACAATATATAGAAAAGTTTCCCTTCTCTCTTATCAGAAGGCATATTGTCATAACTGGAATATCTTCTGACTAATCAGCTTTCCAGATTGGCACCCTTTGTTTCGCAACAATAAGACTTGAGAAAAGTTTTGGAACAGGATGAGAATCAGAATTTCGGCTGGGCTCCAAACAAAAAAAGGAGGACATGCTAAACCCTCTCCACATAGCTAACTGGCATGGGCACAATGTGTTGTCAGATGTACTGTGCCCTAAGCATGCTGGGGCACATTCCTGTCTTGAAGAGGAGCCATCAAACCTTTGTTCAACACAATCTCAGGGGAAGATTTGGTGACAGTTTTCAGCAGCTCAGGATAAATGATGCCTTTCTTTTTCTTTGTCTCACCTTCCTTCTCTCTCCCAATAAACACACACACACACACACACACACACACACACACACACACATACACACATACAAATACAGGATTACATCACCTCAGGCTTCACTTATTTTACTCTTTAATTAAACAAATTCACAAACATCTCTCACTAACATTAGAAGTAAAAACAGAAGTTTACTCCATCAGTTAAAGCAGAGTAACACCCAGATTTGGCACTAAAGTAATAATCCAGAAAATGAGATGAAGAGCATTTGCAGAAAAGAGCATGTAAAGTGGATTTAGGGTTGTGCCGATAGATGCTATTGTATATTGAGGATAGCCAGATATCGCCAAATATGTCATTTCAAATGAATGTTTTATTTGAATTCTTGTGTTATGGATGGAACATACAATAATAGATTATCTTACTACTCATTGCAAACGTTTTAAAACATTTAGATCTACTATTCAACTAATTTTATAATTAAAATGATATAATAACGGTCTAGCATAAGTCAGAACACTGTAATAATCCATTACCAAAGAAAAGCAGTTTTATTTCAAACATAAACTTTCTTGTTTAACACGAAATACTTCTCTTCTCATGTTTTCAGAAACATATGGGCCACAAGAGAAATATTAAGAAAATAACTGCATTTATAAGTAACAATGCTTAGCATAAGTGAATACGCACATGCTAAAGTTGACTAAAAAGAGGAATAAAAAAAAGTAACCTTTTGGAAACTGATCTTATGCCTTAATTAAAAAAAGAGGAAAAATGCAACCTGTAACAACACCAATTTTCTTTGTGAATGAATTCAGTATCATAAAAAAAATAAATGCTCTTCCTTAAAATACAAGGGCCATAAGTGTGTCACTTTTGCCAAGCGTGTCAGAGGTTATGGGTTGTAATCCGCAGATTCCGCACTCATATAGGGTTTGTTTTTTTGTATGTTTATTTTTTGTTTTCTCATTAAAACCGTTTATGTTTACCAGTGGTTGTAAATCTTGTCTGAAGTATAAAATCATTGGTTACCTGTAAGCCAATGACGTAACATTTGGTTCAGAAGTGTGCTACTTGCCAGTTTAACCACATGGAACTTCCACTGTAACACATGTATGATGTGAAAACGAAACCATCGAGCGAAATACCGGAGTGAACATGGCTGACTCAGTTTTGCTGCCTCCTTAACCTGATCCTCCATGAGTGCAACCAAGGAGGACACAATCACAACTATCGCCTTGGCAGCCTTTGGCCTTCCCAGTTTCTCGCTGATGATAGGTAATAGTTGGTAAACTATACTTTTCCCAAAACCTGTTGGGAGTATGGCCACATCACCTCCATTCAAAATATTTAACATATGTCATATCCGCAGCCATTTGTCGATTTCCCTAACTTAAAATACAATCTTGAACTCTGTGCTTAGCGTCTACATGATGGCTCTCAGCCCGCACTCTGTTTGTTGATTGGCTGGAGGAAAACAGAGAGAGATGTCGATATCTCAGACTGAGTACAGAAGCGAACTGAAAAAGAGCGGAAATACGAAGTCTGACAGGCTAGAGACATATCACCACCACTTTTTGCCAGGGTCAATATTGTCCCCACCACTTTTGAAACATCTTCCGGCATGGATGTATAACTAATACAAATAAATAAAACCTCTCTAGTCAACTAGCAGAGCATTCATTTAGTTTGTTTGTTTGTTAAATAAAAGGCGATCTAGCACTGAAATGTGTTGTTTTTGAAATCAAGTGATATAAGTGCTTGTTGACTGCGATTAGTGGCGCAGATACAATGTACTGCCTTCACACAGATTCACGCTTTAATTCGTTGCAGAGACTATTCATTCAGGTGAAATCACAAAGTAAAATGCACACAAACATGTCCCTGCTTGATAAACAAACACTGATTGATTTTATCGATTTTAATGAGAAAAACAACCTATACGAGTGCAGATTAAAAACCATAACCTCTGCCATGCTTGGCAAATGTTCTGCCACCGGACCATTAAAGTGTATGTGTGTTACTGTCAGATCTATATTTTACTTCACGTGAAAATTGTCAGCACTAACACATACTAGATACTCATTAAACACAATGTTCTATTTAAATCGATTGCTGGACATCAGTATGTTATTGTACATAGGTACAAGTGATTTATGATTTAGCATTGTTTTAGATCGTTAAGGAAAGAGCGAATCCACCACGGGAGTTACCCTTTCAAACTAGCAGTCAAGTTCACATGCGCATTTGTGTCCTTTAAGAGCAGATGTAAGTTGTAAATTGTACTGTCTGATTAATCTACTATATGATGCATTTGGTGGAGCTTATTAACCCTTTAGAAAATTGCTGCAATTGGTGGTGTTTATTCACAGTTTCAGCTCAAATGCAATGCCCAATATTATTGACTGGGTTATTTGAGACGGTTTCTTTTTCAAAAACATTGATGCATCAATTTAGCAGTGTTATTTTTGTAGACCTATGTTCATGTTTTCATTAAAAAAATGTTTTTTTAAATTGTATACATTTTCAGTGGACACATGTATATTCTTGCCATACATATTCTTTTTCTTAAGTTATATAAAGTAATATAAAAGTTGTGTGTGTTTGTGTGTGTGTATATATATATATATATATAAACATAAATTGCTCTTCTAATGAATAAACAGAGTTCTCTCTCAAGTGACATATACAGTACTTCTCCAATCAATTAGTCCACGTAAACCTTTTTTAACCACTTTAGGTTGTTTATGACAACGCTTGTTGTCATTGCAAAAAGCTAATCATATCTGTCTTCATTCAATCAATGGTAAATAGAACCAAGCCCACAAACCCAGCCATTGGGTTACATTTTTAAATTACATTTTTAGAAACACACACAATGGCTGGGTTGGTCCACATTTTACCCAAAATTGGTTTAAAACAACCCAGCATTTTTTAGAGTGCAGCAGTTTAAAGGAGAAAATACTAAGCAATGGTGTTGACTTATGATTTTGCACATGGTTTGTCTTAAAGCCTATTAAAAACACCACATAGACATATAAACAACATTAAAAACTTGATTCTTTAAATATGTGACTCAAGTTAGACTAGAGACAAGCAATGTAACTCGAGTCCCCCACCTCTGGATTAAGACATGATTTATAAGAGCGCGATGTAGCCTGGCTAATGGTGTGTGTCAGCTACAAATTTACATATTTGCCCAGGCACGCAACATCATATTAGCCAGCTGCTAAATCAATCATAGCCACTATTAAAAAGTCTGCTGATAAGGGTTAGTGGAAATGAGCTCTTGAGTCTGGGGCTTGTAATGGCATGGTTACCTTTCTTCCATCAATCACTGATGCATCTGAGATGACCATTGGTCATGGTTAGCTGTGGAGGACTCGAGTGAATTACATTGCTATTTACACTAAATAATGACGCTTCCCACGCACAGAATAATCATGTTATACAACACTGCGATATGTGACTAGTTTGACTACATCAAGTGACTTCTCGTCCTGGAGGCGAAATCACATTGAGTCTAAGTTCACTTCAAGGAATTGATCAATAAAAAAAGAGAACAAGAAAATTGAAACACGGAGAAGACGACCGCAAGAGAGAGAGAGAGAGAGGTCAGTACTTCAGCAAAGATGAAAGTGAAGGGAACACAATGTGATTGGCACATAATTTTGTTGAATGTCAGAACAAGATCTGTACACTCAGTAGCAGATTATGTATACCCTGCCACAAACACCACAAATCCAAATGACAAGCAGCAATATTTGACAAAACATTTCCAGAAACCATTAAAAAAAAAATCCCCAGAATCACAACAAACACACGTATCCACTTCCTCTAGAAAGAGGAATTATGTTACATCGATTAAAACTCATGAATCAGATCTATGCTGCTTTCTGTGCAATGACACCTACTGTGTACATTCATTGTATCACTGTACACAGATCTGAATGTAAGAATGTGTTTGGGGAGTAATTTAACCCTTTCTGTATGGATCAACACTAGGCCTGAATTGAAAAGCTATATACCCGAGGGATGTTTGGGTAAACTAGTGAGTTCATGCATTTGAATGCATACAATGCTGTCGTTTGCTGGCTTCAATTGCAACTTAATTTCCTCTAGCCTTTGTCTTCAGCATATAGAATCATGAAACAGCACCTACATCCTTCAAAGTCTGTACAGTTTGCTATGAAATTGTATCTATCTATCTACTAATTTTACATGCACACTTATCCTGATAAATCAGTTTAGTGCCGCTCCTAAAAATAGCTAATGTAAAATCTGTTTCCTTCACTCATATGGGAAACGATTTTGTCTTTATTAAGAGTATAACTCAAAATGTAACACAAGATAAATACTCGTTTAAGAAAAGCAAATTAAAGCAATATTTCAGTGAATTTACAATTTTTCCAAGTCAACCATCATCAGTATAACAGCTTCAGCCCCTGCAAATATGCATTAACTACACATCCTTCCTGTTCTGTCTTAAGACTTTCTCTTTCAATTAATGTATGATGAAGAACAATGAAGAAATGTGTGGATTTCTGAACAGTTCTTGTGAAAAAAAAAGACATACTGACTGTTTTGACAGATAATTATGAGTAAACACTGATAGTTGGCTATCAAAGGAAAGTAATGTCATTTGAAATTGCAATAACTTAGCATGTCAAAACAGTCTCTGATTTGTTCTAAACAGTGTGAATAAACCCACACAACTTGTCATTCCATGCAGGGAGTTTGTATAATAAAAAAACCTCAGTGTTTAGTTGTATAATTTGCACAACATATGCAGAGTGCTTTACATTTAAACACTGAGTGAATTAGTGCGCAAAACTTTGCAGCAGTTCTAAAGCGATCTGTTTATGTCAAGTTCAAAATGCATACACACAAACATTTCCAGGACAACAGGACAAAGAAAATCATCCATCTCTTGCATAACTGAATGATGTCTTTCATGAAAGAGGGGGGATAGAGAGAAAGAGAGAGAGAGAGAGAGTGAATAGGGTTAGGAATGCTGACAACCACCAAAAGAAAGACGGACATTCCCTGCCAAAATGTGAAGTCTCATTATCCATGTAATCATTAAATTATCTCCTTAACAACAACCTTGAATGTTTTCAGTCAAAAGTATCAGTTAAATGTAATGCATTTGCATAATAAAAAAATGCTCCTTACACTATTGGACATCTGTAAATGATCAGAGTAAATACAACTATTGACCTAGAATGCAAATTACTCTTACCTGCCATTATGTAAATACTACCACAAACTTACAAAATGATAAAGCAAGCACATGCACGTTTGAGTTCAGTGTGACAGATTTGTCATTGGTATTTAGTGTTGATCAATACAAACCAAAACTAGACCAAACAAAGAACAGAAACAGCATTTAAATGTGTCATTTAAAATCCCACAAATCTACAAAAAGAAAAAAAAAAAAAGAAAAAAATCACAACGTAAGCACTTTAAGGCATCAGGAATACTTTTCTAGTAAATTTCACTGACTGCTAACACATGTGTTCGCTTAATAAACCCAATGCTCCTGCACAAACCACACTCATTACCCAGAATCCAGTGCATACAGTGTGGCTGCAGACACAAATCAAGACCTCTTATAGCTTCCTCAAGGATACAGCCCTTAAAAGATAAGTTCACTTAAAAAAGGAAAACTTTAGCTGATAATTTACTTTTACTCACCTTCTTTCTTCAGTCGAAAAGAAATTAAGGTTTATGTGAAATGAAAACATTCCAGGATTTTTCTCCATATAATTGACTACAATGCTAAACAGTTTCAACGATCGGTCATTTAAAAAATAATAAAAAAAAAAAGTTTTATAAGCACAAATACTCGCCTTGCTGATGTACGTTTGTGACTCTCCTGTTCGAACTTGTTCATCAAAATGAACAAATCTTTGTTTCGAGTCATTTCTTTCATTCAATGAACAAAATGAACGAAACGGCTCCAGTTTTTGACAGATGGGAGATTTCTAACAATTCTGACACCATCATTATATGGTCAAAATAATGCAGTCTCTGATGATAAAGCTGTGTAAACAAATTCAAGCTCCTCTAACACAGACAACATGCACCTGCCAGTCTATAAAACTGTGAAATGTGATTTTATAGTTTTCTTAATTACTAAACAACAACATTTGTTGGGAGGGCTAAAATCTTGGAATTACAGAACCATTTCCCTGGGAGCAAATAAAAACATTCCTGTCATATCATGCTGAGTCTGTAAGACAGCATAATTCACTCATTGTCCTGTAACAATGACAGCCTTTTGTCTGAAAGTCTTTTTTAACTGCTGAAGGCATATATCCCTCTACTTTATTAGAGTCATTACTAAATCTATAGACCTAAGAATCTAGAACTAACTTGCAGTCAAAAAGGACATGACAAGAAAGGATGGGGTTGTCTCTTGTGCCAAATCTCTGCCAAAACACAGTTTAAGGAAAATACAGAGGAATAATACAGAGAAAATACAGAGAACAAGAAAGAGTGGGGAATATGGCAAGCCAAGTTAACATGTATTCCTTAAAATTATATTTGTTTTGTCTATTTTTAACTTACTAGCAAGTAAGCTAATAATGAATAATATCTCTGTCAGTTTCACTAGAGATATCCATTAGATGCTACTTCACTCTGCTCCCTTTGCTATAAATCACCATTTTCAAAGCAGAAACTGAATAGACTAAAATGCATTCCAAATGTTACAATTTTATTTTATCTATAAAGTATACCCTCAGATGAGTCAATGCATACGACATAAAAATCGATTTTATTTAATAAGTAAGTACTAGTATCCAATACATAATTATTGGTAAAGGTACCAGCAACAATAAGAACATGCTAGTCAGACATAAATTTGCAATTTGTTACTAAAACGCAATTAAGTTCCTTTTCATCATTGAGTAGCAAAGTAATGATGTACAACAGTTACTAGCGAAAGTGAGATAATATTGGTCATAAATCACTATTGGACTACTTACTTATTTATTTTATTTTTTTAAGTACTAGTTATATAAAAATAGAAAGGCCTACGGTTTAATCTTAAGGGATAGGCTACGTGTTAAATTGGCTTGCCACAAGTGAGCGTGTTTAGCTGTAGCTTTTCCACCTGCTCTGAATGATGGTGCTTTACAAAGTAAAATCACTGAAACATCACGACCTTTTCATTAAACCGCTCCAAAGTTAGCATATCTAACTTAAACTGGTTGAAAACAACATGTAGTCGCAAAAAATAAAATCACAACACCGCTCGCCATTTAAAATGTACTGAACCAAACAGAGAATCAACTTTGCGCTTCTAGTTTGGAAACACCAGCTCAGGGGTTTAACAACAGCACATCTCACCTTGTTGTAGTTGTAGTATCCCAGGCAGTGGGAAAAATCCAGGTTCTGTGGATCTCCAGGAATAGAATTCCCTCCGGCAGACGGATAAAATACATCCATGTTTCCCCTCGGCGAAGCGCTGCTCTATCAAAAGGGCGCAATTCTTTACTTGTCCTTCAACAATCCTGACGCGATAAATGAGAGGGACGCGGTGAGCAACGCGGGTTTAATGCAGCTCACGGGAGACAGAGAAAGGGTAAAGGGGATGTTTTAGTAATCCTCTTCTATAAGCAGTGGTCGCTGGCCATAGTTTTGGGATGTTGAGGAAGGTTTGGCGATGTTCAAACTGCTCCTGCGCCGCGAGGTTCAAGCATGCTTGGAGAAGAGCAACACAAAGAAAGCCGGCAAACAGTAACTCCGTTACAATGTTCTCCGCTCAGATACACATTCACAGATACACTCAGATGCTGGATTTGAACAGAATGTTGTTCCCGCTCTCAGTGTTTCAAATACACCTCCATCAATCCACACTGCGTTTCAAATTAAGCGCTGACGGTCAGTTGGGAGATCTGAACACACTTTAACCTCTCAAAGCTTGGCTAATTAAACGAAATTAAGCCCTCCAGACACATGGATAATACTGTCCGATTGCACCGTTAGTCCAAGAAACTTGGGAAGCGGTGTTTACATATTCATTACAGCGCTTGAGGTACTCTGAACAGCCATGGTCTTCTATTTACTTCAGCCAACATCAAGCTGTGATGGAGGAGCATGGGAGAGAGTGGGGCTCATTGCGACCACTCCCCGAACACCCATCGCCACTCCCCTAGAAGCCCCAGAAAGAAAAGCCCACATTACATGGATGGACAATTAACACTAAGTTCATAATCAGAGAAATCAATAATATAAACTCATAATCAATCATAAAAAGTAACATCTGTCACTGTGTTCTCTGTAAACGTATATTTAAATGTTTTAAGCATACAATTATACATAGGCATATAT
>JAOTRC010000022.1:23702721-23714025 GCA_027497675.1 Cyprinella lutrensis
TGCAAACTGTTCAAAGGGCTTTAAACGACACCAGACGATGAATAAGGGTCTTATCAAGCGAAACGATCGCTCATTTATTAAATAAATTAAAAAGTTTAAGTTTTATAAGCTCCAATGGTCGCTTTGCTCTGTTCTGTGATGCGCGTTCGTGACTCTCCTGTTCAAACTCGTTTATCAAATTGAACTAATCTTTTCCCGAGTCAACTCGTGCATTTCGTTCGTTGAATGAACCAAATGACACGAAAAAAGATTTGTCCATTTTGATAAACGAGTTCGAACAGGAGGGTCACGAACACGCATCACAGAACAGAGCAAAGCGACCATTTGAGCTTATAAAACTTAAACTTTATTTTTTTTTTAAATGAGAAATTGTTTCGCGTGATAAGACCCTTATTCATCGTCTGGAATCGTTTAATGCCCTTTGAACAGATTGTAGTTTGATAATGACATGTTGTATGACATGGGGGTGAGTAAATTATCAACAAAAGTTTATTTTAAAAGTGAACTACTCCTTTAATTGAATAGATTTAAAGGCAAACTATGAAAGATTTTTGGATAAAAAAATAGAATCACTTGAAAAATGTTATATATTCACTTACATTATCCCAAATGTTTCTACGAATGTTTCAATCCAGAGAAATTGAAAGTTTTAACGACATGGACCTATCAATGACATCATACCCGCGTTACCCTCAATTTCTGTTTTTACTCGGTAGAAACCATGGAAACCATGTGTTTTATTAGACATATGAGCGACTGTTTGGATACATTCATCGACAGAAAACGAATCATGGTTATACAGATCAACACAGTTGGTCTTTTTGTTTAAAATCTCGTTCTCTTGATTTACTACGAATTTACCACGTCTAATAGCGATCTAGCTTGTTCAGTGTGCAACAAGTGTCTCATATAGTCGCCACTGAGGCTGTTTACACGGAAACGATCTGAAGAGAAAACGCACAAGTGGTTTATCACATTATCACTTTTTATTCTACGTTTAGACGAGCTTTATGGATGGGAAATCTGCGTGCATATGGTGACGCAAAAGTGTGTGAAATTTGATTTAGTATGCACTCCAGGCGGCTAGGTGGCGATGTAAACCACTGCCACAAAACAACACCAAGTCCACACGCCTGCGTTCAACCTTCACTGTCTTGTAGACTTCTACGTTTTTACCCTTTACACAGCAACGCGGCGGTGGAGCGTTTTTAAGATTCCCTTTTTTGCGTTTTTAAGCCCCAAAACGCTGATGCTGTGTAAACGAAAGGCACATCTGATGAAATATTTTTACGTTTTCACCCGCGAGCGTTCTCGTGTAAACAGGGCCCCAGGGTTACATGTTGTGGTCATTGTGTCTCAAGTACCAGAAAATGTGTGTAAACAATCGAGAAAAACTGTAACAAAGATTAATTACAGTTTTTACCAACTGCTTACACACATTTTCAAAACCAAGTCTCCTTTTTTCAAAACTCTACACACAATTCTCAAAACTGCACACACAAAATGCAAAATGCCTCACATCTCCTTCAAAATGCAACACTGCATTCAAAATGCCATAAACACATGTCAGAATGAAGCATTTGCATCAAATGGCAAACACTTTCACTTTCATAATAATACATTTTTGGATACACCATGTAAACACTGCTGTTCTAAATCTAAAGCTATTTGGTCTTTCATAGGCTTATATCTACATTTCAATACAATGTTCAACAGTGAAAGTAATCTGCTGAGAGTCGTAACAAGTACACCGGAAACGCAAATGCAATGTAGAAGCAGAAAATATTTATTAGGCCAAACATTACTGTTGTATACATTAGCATACAACAAAACTACATTTATGTAAGCAATTAGTTCACTATATTGTAATGACTCGGCAGTCAGCGGTGGTAGCTGGGTGCATTATGGGTATTTGTTGGGAGTTGATTTGTGTTATTACTGCAAGATCTTGTGATGGTAAAATTATGTTTGTTTATGTTCAAGTTCGGTCAGGTGTTCTTGGTTTATTTACATATTACTAACATGCTCTTTAAATAACAAAATAAATATTGCGCCCTAGACTTTATACCAGCTTTTTGTTGGTCAATGGCACAGTCTATTTCAGTTGCCTCAAAATAGCTAGTAATACGCCTGAAGACACCTCGTTTTCAGACCAGCATTCACATGGACTCATAAATAGGCACAAATGCATTTGCTATTTAAACAACGTGGTGCAGCACATTAAAATGATAACTGCGTCAGGCAGACAATAGCAAAAAACATCTTTTTCACGCTTGGCACTGCATTGGATCAGGTGTATGATAGGGCCCAAATAGTGTCCATGACAAATAAAATAAAATTACAGCCTACAAAAAAACCTTGGTGGGTGACTTGGATTGATGTAAGCAAACATTTATTTATAGTTATCCTTAGGTTGTGATTGTCGGGATAAGATGAACATGCTCCTCTTGAACTTTCATTCAAATGTGCATGATTGTCCATGTGTATCATAAATAAGGTATTGAAAATAAGCTTTATATGCAAATGTAATTTAGATGTTCACTGTGATTAACAATCTAAGCTATACAGAAATATTTGGGTGACGGAGTTTGGAAGCAATATTTTAGCTTCTGAAAGGATAGGAAAAAGTGAGGAGTACGGGGGCTTTTAGAATTGAGAAAATTCAATGTGACATGCTGAGAATAAATTGCTCAGTCAAGCTGAAATATCCCTCATTCTAATGGCTCTGGACAGTCATTGGTTTACTCTCTCTGTCCATTTCTCTCTCTCTCTGCTTATATGTCTCTCATTTTATTTTTTCCAATAATAATTTCTGGTATAAGATGGATTGTACTCTTAATTAATTCGACATCTTGAACATTTCATACTCTGTTTAAAAACAGTGTTTAACCGAGCCACAAACTACTGAAATACCTATGAACACCCTTAGAATAAAACTAATCTTAACCAGATCAGCACTATTCACAAAGCAGATCATATCGTAAAATAAATATATAACAATTCTATTATGCTGCTGCTGTGCTGTGTCCATTATATATGAAGAGACTAACTTGCCTGCGTATGAGAAAGAAAGAGCCATTACCCTGTGTACAGAACTGCTGGATCAGATTCCTTCTCTCACTGACTGCAGATCTAAAGGTTAACAAGCTGGTAAATTCAGAGAGAGGAGCAGAACATGTTTGAAATACTTGAGTATTGCAAAGGAAGGAGACATTATTGCATTTAGACCACTGAAGCATTTGAACATGATTCAGCATTATGAAGGCTGTAATGACAGGTTTGAACAGCAAGTAAAACATCTGTTTTCTGACCACATTTGCAGATTTCATACACAGAATTTCTCTTCGTTCTGCACTGCAGCATAAAATATTTGGTAAGACTTTAGAATACGGTTCCTTCGTTAATGAATAACTACACAAGAACTAATGAGTGACACAATATTAACAATTTAGTAACTATTATTAACTAACAACAATCTCTGAAGTAATAGTGCACAGATGAAAGTGGTAGTTCACAATTAACTCAATAACTACTATTTTTAATGCTTCCCAGAGAACTATAAGTTTTTAATAATCTAGTAACTACTATTAACTAAAAAGAAACACTAATTAACAAATTAGTAAGTAATAACACACAGATAAAAGTGGGACACATACTTCTATGGGAATTACTAATTATTTGGATCCATATTCTAAGTAGGCCTATCCGTATACTTTACTAGTCATTACTAGTTAGTTCCCATGATCTTCACTTTAGAATACAGATCCAAATAATTAGTAATTCCCATAGAAGTATGTACTAACACTTAACTACTATTCTTGACTACTTTGTTAACATGATTCTTAGTAGTTACTAATAAAAAGCCAATAAAAGTGTAGAATCTTCTAATCACTCGCAAGATATGCACACACACCACACACACACACACAAGAGCTAGGATACATACATACAAACATATTTTTTTAGGAGGTTAAATAATAAAATAACTGTATAATTTGGGTGGCTGATGACTCAAAATGTTCCAGTTCTCACCATGACTCCAGTGATTCAATGCCAGTCTAGAGGAATGCCGGAAAATTGGCAACATGACAAGTAATGTCCTGACAACTGCATTTAAAAATCCATTTTTTTTTTAATTATTCAGTTATATAGCATAGGCCACCAATTGACAGCTTTACCAAATCATGAGGCTGCTAGGCTATTCCATATTGATTATGTACAACCTTGTGTATTTGTTTACAGCAGTTAAAAAGTTAATGTAATCCCAGTCATTTGTCCTGGTCATTGATTAATTTTATATGAATTATAACACTTTTATAACACTTCAGTATTTCTCTGGCAAGCATTGAAACATAGTTATTATTGATTAGTTAATAGTGAAGTACTACATTAATCTGTGCGCTATACTTAGTACTAACTCATTTATCAGGGTTTATTGTTAGTTAATAGTAGTTACTAGATTGGTAATACACTTTTTTCAGTAGTTCTCTGGGAAGCTTTAAAAAAATGATTATTTTATTGTTTTATTAGTTATTGATTAGTTATTAGTGAACTACTACTTTCAACTGTGCGCTATTACTTATTAGTTTATTAATCAGAGTTTCTTGTTAGTTAATAGTTACTAGATTGTTAATATTGTGTTACTCATTGGTTCCTGTGTAGTTCATTCATTAACAAATGAATTCTAAAGCTTTACCAACTATTTATTTTATGAGGTGCAGGACTTTAGAGAAGCAGTTTTGGATATGAGCTATGACTTTGGAATCTAAGAATGTGGCAGTAAAAATAAGGCTGTAAAATATGGCTAAGAGAAGTTGAATAATGCCCTTAGAAAATGTAATGATGGATGTAATGCTCATTGTTTCACCAGCACACACACATACTAACACAATTCCTGGAATTCATGCAGGAAACCAAAATAGTAAAATTGCACCCTGGGGGTTGTCCACTGCCTCTATGCCTCTGTGCATGAGTGTGTGTGTGTGTGTGTGTAGTCGCATACTTATTATTCAGCTAGTTTGTTTCTTGTGTATATCTTACTCTAAATCCAGTGTATGTCAATACAAATGTGGCAAAACATCAAATGGTATATGATAATTGGAGGTTCATGCTGAATGAGGCAATAGTTTAAAGGCCAGCCTTAACATTGTTGTGCTTTCATACGTGGCATCACTGCTAATCATGCTAACATGCTTTGATGCCTCAGAACAACACACAATTTAATGGCCACTAAGCCCAGAGAAAGATACACACATCCACATTTGTACACACTCACACACACATTTATACATACACAAAGAGATGCAGACAGATATAGAGAGAGATTGAGAGACCAGTACACCCCATTAGCAAAATCTCCCTCTTTTTGGCTGAGACAGAAAAAAAGGTGCATGCATAAATTTTACACATTTATTTCCATGGAAACCATTCACAGTGTCATTCACATGTCAAAGTGAATCAGAGGAGATTAGGGGCATTCTCTCTCTCTCTCTCCCTTTCTCTCTCTCTCTCTCTCCCTTCAAATTCACACATACAAACTACAAACTTAATAGAGAAAACGACATAACAAATAGCAGCTATAGTAAAAAAAAAAAAAAAAAAAAAAAACACAGAGGCCTGAGAAGCTAAAAACGCCTTTTCAGAATGGCGATTCAGATATTCAAAAAGATTTCTGACTTATTCACAATAGTCACCATATTATGAGCTGATATATATATGAGCTGATATATTTTTTTTTTTTTACAAATTCAAGCAAACAGTTTATAATTATTGAATAATGTATTATCATTTTATTAGTACGGAGACTCTTTTACAAATATTTCTCATCACTAGGGCTGTAATTAGTGTGGTGCAGACATTGTCAGGTAAGGTAATAGTGATGTGGCTGGTGGTGTGCAATGGGAGGGTGGTCATCTTTGACTTTCAAACGGACCTCATTCATCTTACTCAGTGTTCCCTAAAGACTCGTCCTCTCTCTCAAACACCTCTTCTAGAGTAGACAGTTTGAGGTTCTACACTGTGAGGCTGAAAGAATTGCAAAATGAAAAACAGACTTTCCATCAGACGTCTCAGGGATTGCTGCAGAAGCAAAGAGACACATAATTTATCATGATCCTGCCATCAAAACAGATCAAGTCCTTCATGCTGTTATAGCAAATACCATAAAATGATTTCTTTGGTGAGGATATGAATAGTCTTTCTTGTTATTTGTACTCGAATTTGATGCGTGCTGTCAACCCTGGGCTTTAGAGTAGGGTCATGGCAGTAAAAAACAACCTCAAAAATGCATGCGTGAACACATTAGAAATTAGATTAAAATGAATAATTTAATTAGACATAGATTCTGGGTAAAATGATAAATTGATAATTCATGTTGTGGCTGATAACTGAGAAATGGCCTGTTTTAAGTTAAATAAATAAATAAATAAAAACAGAAAAAACAACAACACAAACATTAAAAGTTATATTAATGAAATTGTTCACACATTACATTATAATGTAAAATATTAACAATTTATTTTATTTACATTTAACTATTATAGTTTTAGAGTTAAATGATGGAAAAGGTTATCTAAATTTACAAATAGAGGAAATGAGCATGAGCAATTAAATATCTTGGCCAATATAGATAATATGAACAACATTAAAACAAACAACAAGCGAAAAGTCTCTGGCGATGACAAATTTACCACTGTAATTATTGCTATTATCACATGTCAGCCTATTTTCAACTCTGCCTTATCATTAGTATCCTACAAATGTACAAACAGTAACCTATACCATATTCCCAATCAGAACAGCTATGGATCACACTCAAGAAGCAAGATGGTGTGGAGAAACACACACTTCACACACACACACACACACCAAATCATTAATGCATGTATTTCCTCTCATACATACAGAATGCGATCTTCCTGAGCCTGCTTGGAGTTCACTCAATACACATTAGCAGGAATATATGATAATGTGGCCAGTATAAATCCAGACCGTTGTCACTTCACACTATGTCCATTTAATTTAGTCTCCAGAGCTGCCTAATTGAATGGACAAATGCATAATCCAAACATGTAGCGCTAGTCAATACTGGGAAGAACAGCCAGGGCCCGTACAATTTAATAATTAGTCAATTTGCTTTTTTTTCCAGATTATGTTACATTTGATAACCCAGAGTCAAATGAAACCTTGTAAAGCACTGTCAACATGGAAAGATTATATGGTAAGTTGGTAACACCTCAAAATAAGATTCAAAGCATTTACATAGTAATTGTGTTATGTGTTATGAACTAAGGCAGTAAAAAATGTTTACATTTATTTAGGTTAATGTTCATTTATAAATATACTGGTAACACTTTACAATATGGTTTAATTAGTTCATCTTAGTTAAAGGTGCAGTGTGTAAATGTACAGTATGAGGATCTATTGTCAGAAATGCATTATAA
Organism: Cyprinella lutrensis; assembly: GCA_027497675.1. NCBI lineage: Eukaryota > Metazoa > Chordata > Actinopteri > Cypriniformes > Leuciscidae > Cyprinella > Cyprinella lutrensis. Next base: position 23,710,164 of record JAOTRC010000022.1, read on the forward strand.
TATACATAACTATGTTTATAAAAACCTTTCAAAATGAACCGTTCTGTTTTTATGTAGAATGAGCGATTTCTGTGTCTACATACACCGCGAGTCCCCTTAGGGGCCGTTCACATATCGTGTCTAAAAACAAGTGGAAAGAGAGGCCACACCGCTTTCTTCTTTCCACAAGGAGCGTCTCCTTTCCAGCTAGCGCTCCCGTGGCGTCTGTCGTTGCTATGCAACCATGAACTTTAGTGTTAACCCTTACACCTTAAAAGGGATAATTACTAGAAAACCTGTATTATTTTCAAATTACTATGCTTTCCACCCTCATATCCCCCTGAGACGAGAGATTTATGTATTTTTTGTTGGGAAAAAAAAAATCCTCCAATCATCATTTTGCATCATCTGAGTATTTTTTGCTTTCTCTGGCTCCAGGGCAACGCCAATGCAGATCTTTATCAGTGTGATCAAACGTGTCAAAGGTTTAATGGACAAATTTATTTTAAAAATAATATAAAAAAGCAATTTCATAATATATGAAAGTTTGAGTAAATGTCGTCTTGGTTACGTATGTAACCCTAGTTCCCTGATAAAGAACGAGACGCTGCGTCAACACTGTGGGAACACCTCTGCGTTGTGCGTCATGAAGCACGTATGGAATCAGCCCAATGGAGAGACGGAACGTAGGCTGGTGACGTCATCAATCAGGAAACTATAAAGCACTCCAAAAACACAAGTGCATCAACTTCTGATAGGCCTGAAGGAAGTGCTAACGGGAATGCCAGGAGTATGGCGGAAAGACGCAGCCTCGACCACCCACTTGCTCATGCTCTATTTAGACGCAGGACACTCTTTCCTGGGTGGCCCGAAACATACAAATAATTGTTCTGATTTCCTCCACAGGGCAGCTCTGTGGACATAAGCGTCCAACGCCCTCACAGGGCACAGCAAATTAAGTTTCTCCTGGTCTGACGACAGAAATGGAGGACAGAAAGCCTGCAGAACTGTAGGTCTAACAACATTAGTAGGGACTTTAGGAACATAACCTGGCCTAGGGTATAGAAAAGCCTTAACCATACCAGGTGAAAATTCCAGGCACAAGGGTACAACCGACAGAGCCTGCAAATCTCTGATTCTCTTAAGTGAGGAGATAGCAAGAAGGAAGACTTGAGAGTGAGAAACTTCTTCGAATGGTTCGAAAGGAGCTAGGGAAGCGGGTGTCACCCAAGACAAACTCCACTGAAAGGGATGTGGTAAGCAGCCAGTGCCGCCACATGCACCTTTAGTGTGGAGGGGGATAACCCTGTGGAGAAACACTCCTGCAGGTATTCCAGCACTGCACCCACTGGGCAGTTAACTGGGTCCTGCAGGTGTTCTCCACTCCAAGAAGTGAAAAGTTTTCACTTCAAGGCATATAGCTTTCTCGTGGATGGAGCTCTGGAGTGAAGGACAACCTCCAACAACCTCGGTTGAGAGACCGGAATCTAAGAGCTGGGCCCTCTCAGAGTCCAAGCCCACAGTTTACATAACTCTGGGCGGGGGTGAAATATCATGCCGCCCGCCTGAGAGAGTAGATTCCTCCTGACAGGGAGCTCCAAAGGAGAACCATCCAGGAGAGAAACCAGGTCCGCAAACCATACTCGGGCCGGCCAGAAAGGGACTACTAATAGTAGGCAGACCCCGTCCCGGCAAACCCTCTCCAGAACTCCTGGTAGCAGAGCAATCGGGGGAAAAGCGTACAGATGTGACCTTGGCCACGGCTGCACCATAGCCACCAACCCTAGATGGGCTGGATGACTGACAGAGAACCACAGACGACAGTGCGATACTTGGAAGCGAATAGGTGAAGGGGAGTCTCCATTCCCCCAGCCTCGGCCCCTGCCTCGACAGGGAGTCTGCTACCACATTCAAATACCCAGGAAGATACATTGCTCTCAGTGATAGTAACTTCCCTAGGGATCACAGGACAACCTGACGGGCCAACTTGTAAAGCCAACGTTACCGCAAGCCCCCCTGATGATTTATATAAGAGACCACCGACATGGTCTGCTCTCAGGACTGCTAGGAAGTGTTTCAGAGCCTGAAACACAGCCAACATCTCAAGACAATTTATATGCCATGATAGATGATGGTCCTTGGTCCATGGGCTGGATGACCACTCATGACCACCCCCCCACCCTGTGAGGGAAGCATCCGTCGTTACCATTACGTGATGACAATGAGCCCCCAGCACAGGACCTTTGGATCGGAAGTTTCTTTCCACAAGACCAGAGCACGAAGGCAGGCTAAGATATAACGTTGGATGCAACTCACGATGCGGGTGACCGAAACCCAAATGACGCCCAGAAAAATGGTCTCCTGAGAAGGAAATAAACACTTTTCTTCGCGTTCAGCCTCAACCCCAACTTCCTGATATGCGTAAGGATGACATCTCGATGTCGAAGCGCCATCTGCTCCGTGAAAGTATGGGGAGATAGCTAGACCAAAAGGAAGAACCCTATATTGGAATGCCTCTCCCCCGAAGGCAAACCTCGGGAACTTCCTGTGTTTTTGAATGATGGAAATGTGGAAGAAGCCTAAGCGTTCTTTAGATATATCGTGACAAAACCAGCCCTCGGACCTGATTTGTGACACGACCTGCTTGTGAGCATCTTGAATTGAGCTTCCCTATTGAGCGATTTTATAGGCACAAATCTAAAATTGGACGCAACCCCCCATCCTTCTTTGGAACGATGAAATATTGGCTGTAATAACCTAGCTCCAAACTGAGAGGAGGAACCCGTTCTATAGCCCCCTTTTGAAGGAGGATTAATTAAATTGAAAATATCCTATATAGCTATACGATATACTTAACTGCAAGAGAAACTGTATTTTGGACAGAGTTAGCTCATGACTAAAGGTATAGTTCAACCACAAATAAAAACTCTTATCATCATTTACTCACTCTCATGTTGATCCAAACATATTATGCATAAGACATAAGAAGATATTTTGAAGAATGCTGGTAACCAAACTATTTGGATGACCATTGACAAAAAAAAAATGAATAGGCATCTTTTATTTTCCACAGACTAAGTCATACATGTTTTGATCAACATGAGTGTGATTAGAGAATTTGTATTTTTGTGTGAAAAATATATCTTTAAAAATTAACTGTGAAATAACCCAGTTAAGGTCTAACATCAGTTTCTTTACATGCTCATTATACAAAACATTTTCTAGAAGGAGCTCTGTTTTCAAATGGAAACAGCACAATAATTCTCAAAGTAAAGCCAGTTGTCAAAGTCTATAAAGTGTCCTTTCACATGAGATGAATGTTATATGGTTGGACTCAATTCAAGAGAATTGCTGACCACACAATTTACTTAAAAATGGCAGTTTGGACCAATAGATCTTCAGAGTCTTTGTTATGGGCCTCATTGTGTGGTGCTGAACTGTAGGTTGTATGAAGAAAGCCATCCCACATCCTGGTTAAAGCCTCATTAGAGTTAAGACCAGCTGGGCAAGTGGGTTGGACACTGTTCTTAAATCTATTTACCCACAACTCCTACACAAGCCTCTATCCGCTGAGAAATTGTGTGGTCACTTAAAACGGTGGCCTTTTGTGCACCATTTTCTCACACCCAGTTCATTATTTAAGATGTCAAAGTAAGTCATCAGCTCGGTTTACTGGGAAATGATTACCATCTCAAATTAGAGTTGTTAAATGACATTTAAATGTTATGTGTTAAATGAGACATGGAAATCAGTCTGCCGTTGGCCTTTTTTACATTTAGCTATTATTTTTAGCTTCATATGCACTGTGCTTTTAATGATCAAAATGACGTATTTGGTTGACAACATGCCTACGTTTTCATTTTTACCGGTTCAAACAGGATAG
>JAOTRC010000022.1:23736377-23753874 GCA_027497675.1 Cyprinella lutrensis
TGTGTGTGTGTGTGTGTGTGTGTGTGTGTGTGTGTGTGTGTGTGTGTGTGTGTGTGTGTGTGTGTGTGTTTGTGTTTTGACTGATGCAGTTAGAAAGTATTCTCTAAAAGGGGGAAAAAAAACATGGACTCTGGAAATGTAGAAATCTCATAATTATTAAATAAAAATGTGATGCGAGCTGGTCTTTTGTGTTATTAAGGTCCCTGTGAACTAATTCTAAACACTTGCAGCTGCTGTGGACCCCATCTTTAATGTGCCATAAAATAGAATAGAGAAAGTTGCCATGTTAATGGGATTTCTGCATTATCTCCTCCACCCACGCTTAAAGCATATGAGACTCATTCATTTTGAGTAGAAACTGATAAACATCTGTTGTTGGGCATCATTCTCTTAATCAAACATTCCAGACAGGTGTTTGATTTCAGGCAAACACACACACACACACACACATTGAACAATAGCATGAGTCACATATTCTCTCATTAACATGGGTGAGCTCATTTTCAGCATATTAAAACATATGCCATGCTTTTAAGCATCTATACACTCAAAGTTGAATTATCTTTCACTCCCTCTGCCTTTTTGTCTTTTCTCGTAGACTTCTTCTGTTTCCAGAAGACTCGAGGAAAGGGGCGCTCAGGCAGTAAATATAGTATTATATAATCAATCTTTAAGAGAAGTTTTCAAAAGTCATAATATTGAGAGGAGATGTCAGCTGAGCCATTAGAGTGATTCATTCCGCTCTACATTTACAGTCTCTACAAGAGCAATGCTGCTTCCCTCTTTGTGCCTCTGACACCATTTCCTCTCCATATTCTTTCTTCATTTAAATGTGCAAGAAGTGAATTCAATTAGAGGCTGTGAGTAAAAGGCGGAGAAAAAAAGAAACAAATACGTTTCTTGTCATTTTCAGGGCAAACACAAAAACATCCTCATTTTTGGTGCCAGTAATCATGTTGGCTGTGAGATGTTACTAACAAGAACAAAACAAACGCTAATGGAAGTCTTACAGTTATACACAACCAACTTTCTATACTGACGTCACCCACTTTTGCGATTGCTTCTGCAGTGGCCTCAGGAGAGAAGAAATAAAGCATGTGAACATCTGCAAAGTAACGAAACATCATTCATTAAACATTCAAATACACTAAAAGCCCCTCAAGCTATCTCCAACTTTTTCAATTGAATTACCATAATTAATTCTTAAAGCAGGATTATAATAAACACATAACTTGGCCAGCCTACCTAAAATACCCTCTTCAACATGAATAAATGTGACAAAGTTCACACACCACATGATCTCACTTATCTCACACCTAATTGACTCATTCTGGCACTTTCACAGTGTGTATAATCTGCTGACTGCAAAGTAACACGAAATGTTCTGGATCCTACAGCTGTGTTTAACAGTCAGCCGGTCTGTCAGCGATCTTCTCAGAGAAGACGTCTGTTTGCAGTAGCGGCGCTTGGCAACCAAGAAATCGCTCGAGCAGGCCTCTTATACAGTATACCGCTGCTGGAGCCCAGCCAACACTGAACATTAAGAGAACTGAATAATTTGTCTGCTCTTTTTCTGCACTGCAGCGATTAGAATTTCTTAAAAACTAGACCTTCTCACTGTAACATTCCTTGAGTCCGACATGTGAATCCTTGCTTCTCGGAGCCAGCTATGACAGGCGAGGTGTGTTTGCGCTTGTATGCACAGAAGGAGAAAGGTTTTCAGTTATGCAGCGCTCCTGTGGTTTATAACGTGAATGAGAAACTACAAGCCCAGAGGCTGCTTAGGTTGGGATTAATTCAACTTTTGTGAATGGCAACTCATTTAGTCATTGGCACTGCCGGTAAACCAAACCACGAATTTAATTTTAAACAGCTCCAATAGCATCAAACCACAGTGGCTAACTGAGATCTGTTGTAGTTGCTTGCGGTCTAAACAGACTGATATTGCAGTGTTTTTGAACAAAACCGGTCACATTTATAGTGGTTCAGAGGTTCAACTGATTATGGGGGAAGCTACTGTAGTCAGTTTAAATATATGAGAGATGTTCTAAAGTCACCGATATAGACTCAATTTTTCAAATGTTTATCATGCCTGATTTTAGTTGACTTGCTTGTAGAATTCAGTCTATAGACAGATGAGTGTTAGTTATCCACCATAAAGAGAGAGTGTGTAACTGAAACGAATGAATAGCCTTTTCTGTAGTGAAGACGTACAGAACATGAGAACAGGGCTTTGTCCATTCAAGGTTCTTTGAGTCATTTTAAAGCTGAATCGCTACATCGCAGTTCATCCAAGTGTCAAATCTATTGAATACATTTGAATGCACAGAACATTTTGAACCAGATTGTTTATGAAAAAAACGTTCATATATGTAAATAAACAAAAATAATAATAACTTAGACTCTCATGGATTTGTATGTGTCTGTGAAGTGTCTTTTCATAAATTCATAATATGAATATGCCCATACTGAATCGCTGACTTTGTTGTCGCTGAACACCCAAGAGCCAGGTAGCTTTGAAAGCCTATTCTACCCAGAGAAAATAATAAATATGAAAAAGCTAAATATGAGAAAGCGTAAGAAACAGGCCTCCATAGATATCTGAAGACATTTATGAGAGATGAAATATCTTTCCATGTATGAACTTCCTCAGAATTATAAAACTGTCACTTGTTGAGAAGAAAAATACAGTATATGGTTACAGAAAACATCAGTTACATACAGTATGTAACCCTAGTTCCCTGATAAGGAACGAGACGCTGTGTCGAATGCTGTGGGAACGCCCCTGCATTGTGCGTCATGAAGCAAGTATGGAATCAGCCCAATGGAGAGATGGAACCTCAAAGGCGGGTGACGTCATCGACCAGGAAACTATAAAGCACCCCAAAAACACAAGGGCATCAGCTTCTGATTGGCCTGATGGAAGCGCTAACGGGCATGCCGGGAGTATGGCGGAAAGACACAGCATCTCGCTCCCTATCAGGGAACTAAGGTTACACACATACCTAATACGTTACCTTCAAGGGAACTTCGAGCTGCGTCGAATGCTCCGAGCCACTCTCCTCAAAGAGCGATCAGCGGGAGTGGAGCCTCCATAAAGGCAGATGCTCGCAATGCACGCTCACCCTCGAGAGCTGACTGGGCATGCTGCACTCCCAAACAAACAACACAAATAACGTGTGTATCCACGCCTGTTAGACAGCACAAGCAGGAAGGAACACACTTCTTAAATGCTGTTCGCTCGCCAAATACTCTCATACAAAATTGTTTGTGTGGTGTAAATGTGATAACTCCTGCCTAGCAAATACTAAAGACAGACACAGTGTTTACACTCACATATAGCGCTTTCTGAAGGCACAGAAGCTGATGCGCTTGTGTTTTTAGGGTGCTTTATAGTTTCCTGGTTGATGACGTCTATGACGTTACGTCTCTGTACATTGGACTAATTCTATACGTGCTTCATGACGCACAACGCAGGGGCGTTCCCACAGCGTTCGACGCAGCTCGAAGTTCCCTTAAAAGGGAACATTTTAGGTTTCTCATCATGCAGCCTGTGAACTTCAAATACACTTCAGTGCTGGAATGAGCCAGAAAGAGACAGAGGCAAAAAGCCCCTGTGTTGAACAAAAGAGATTGGAGAAGATAATGTGTCTTCAAAACCTAATTTCTTTTACAATTCAATTCAACTGCCTTATTAATCACATAACTGTTCCCTCTCGTGCTGTTGGACAGAAGTTCATACAGAATTCATACTCATAAAGGACAGCGATGTAGTGAGCCCATCTGCCATGTTTCATTGATGCTTGACTCCGAGCAGCCTGTCACGCAGGTTGAGACGAGTCAGAGAAGCTTGTGTTTCAATCAGACAGTTTGAAGATGCTATTTATCTATTAGTCTCGAGTCACCTCACAAAGTGGAATCAGAAAGAATAGGACAGATAAATGCGCACTGATTAAAATTTAAATAGTTTTTGTATCTTCTCTTTTCAATTTTGAATCTGAGTGATTATTAAAGGATACGTGTCTTTTTGTTCCTCTCACATCAATAGCACTGCAAGAGATTTAATGCATACTGATTACTCCGGAGGCAGACACCTGGAATCAGAAAGAGACAGCAACGCTTACAGTCTGAATCCACTATAAATGATGTTCAGTGGGCATAACTACTGTCGTTTTTTATGTATAAAAAACTTCATAAACTTTTACACGTCTTGATGTATGAAAAATGTAACTCACTATACCTTAAGTAAATTATAGCATAGCACCATATAAGTTGTTTTCAGCATGGATCTGAGATAAAAGTATCTATTAGTCTTCACAGGACATATCTCATAACAACATCAAATTAATTAACATTCTGAGAATAATTAATTAATTATTAGATGATGACATTATATCATCTAATACTTATTCTGTATAAACTAAAAAGACAAGTATTTCGCTAACTGTGCTTAATTTAGTATGAATCATATTCCCTCAATATGCTGAACATCAGGAGTAGCCTAAAGGTTCTTATATAATAGATATGCATAACGTAGTAACTGTGATACAATCACTGTAATCTATGGCCTCTTGTGGCTTATAGTGTTATTTTACTGCCTGGAGCAAGAACCACAGCATTTACAGAGTTGAGAAAAATTTGTCACATACAGCCATTCATACCACATATTTACCACAATCCAGCAGTGTATGATTGTACACAATACCTCGAGGTGCTAATAACCGACCACTTAGGCAAGAACCATCTGAAATGTGCTGAAATGTGTCCTAACTACAGTTTATTGTTGCTGTTGTTGAGTGTGTGTGCGTGCATGCATGCATGCTTGCGTGTGTGCGTTCATGCGTGTGTATGTCATAATATAGTTGGATATAATGCAGCATACTGTATATTCAGCCCACAGCCCTCAATCAAGTTTGATTTGAGATATTAGAGCCTTCCAGATCATGAGACCATTTTGCTGTGTCATTCCTCTATAGCAGTTATGGCTCATGTGATTGGGTAAAAAAAAAAAAAGTTGTCCCATGAACAAAATCGGGAGATTTCAAATTGCATCCTGCAACAGCAGTCTATTGAGATTGATGGCAATGCTAACGGATCGCTTTCTGGAGGTATTACAGACCTCCTTGATTAGCTTGTTCAGGTTTGATTAGGTTTGGTGCAAAAGGACGGTGGCCCTCCAGAGCAGATTTGAAAAGCCATGCAATCCACTATTACACAGCTTAGACATTACTAATCACACAGTGCTGAGGATTACTACCATCCAAATCACTAAAGTATCCTATTTGCCTTTCAGTGCTAGTCATTATGTTGTGATTATTAATTGTGTGTTTACAGATAGCAAGGCACTTTTTTCAAGGAAAGGATGACAGAAATGACATGAAATGAATGGTAGGCCTACTACTTCTGTTCATCAGTGCATAAAAATGCTGCTTGTGCTTGGAATGGAAATGGCTGATGAAAGGAGCGCAGATAGGACTGCATGGGGGATGGGACAGAAGAAGGGAGGGAAAGGGAATAAAAGACAGAAGAGGAGGTGGGGGAGAAGTTGTTTTCTGAACCCAAAGACATGAACCTGGCAACCCCATTATTCAGTGTTTGAATAGAATAGGCACTTCATTGCTTCTCAAATCAACACACACACACACACACACACACACACACACACACACACACACACACACACACACACACACACACACACACACACACTGATTAACTCTTGAGAAGCGCAGGGGCTGGCCAGCACATCTCAGATCTGTCAGCACACACATAAATATATTTTCAGTTCTTAGCTCAATTATTAGCTTGAATTTTGTATCAAAAGAGGCAACAGAAAACACTATATCATGATTCTGCTTCTGAATCATTCTTAGTAGCTGATATTCATGAATCTGAAATGAAAATAATTTGAATTGGTTAAGATTAGGTTATCCATCCATCCTTACTCAGTGTTGTTAGTTAACAAAAACTATTAAAAATGTTTTTGTCAACTGAATTAAAATTGAAATAATAAATATTAGATGAACACCGTAACCAAAAGAAAATGAGAAATGTTACCTTGGCAAATAACTGAAATAAAATATGTTAAAGTACAAAATTACTAAAACAGAAAAATAAATAAAAGCTAAATAGAAATGTTTAAAAAATAATAAAATGTCAAAAGCACATAAATCTCTAAATTTTAAATATTTAATACATTAATCAATTTAATAAAATTAAAAAAAACAGTAATGAATTATAAATAAATGTTACGTAAGTTGACTGAAGGCAAGATGAAACTTGAATGTGAAGTTATTAAAAATAATCCAAAGCGAACAAAACAAAGACTTGACTAGATTAGACTTGAGTAGACTATACTCACCAACAATTGTTTGACATAAACAAAGCTAGACAAGGAGTAATGACAACATACGGGATGTATAAACAATGGAAGCACATGACAAGATCACAAGAGGAAAAGGGGGATCCCATGACAAAACCAGGAAACAAAAGAAAGTCTCGGCTAGAAAAGAGATCCTCAGTCCCTCATGGTTTACTCTTTTCCAGTTCACCTGAGGACCTAACTGGCTATGGAGCACTCGAAGGGTAGGACACTGCACTAATACTTCGCACACAAGAACACAGGATAGCCTGTGGTGCGGAAGGAAGAGATCTAAAGTACATATCCCTCAGGTCAGACGCTGGAGACCAATCTTGGGATGGAACATTTGGGAATGCATCTGTGTGTTTAATAATTTGAACAGCTGCTTTCGAAAAAGGGTCTGTCTCAATTGACACAGGTCCAAGATGGTCATAACCCACCACATATATAATATACAATGAAGTACGGACTTAATAAATTAAAATAATACTTAAATAACATTGGTGTTACCAATATATCTGAGGACTAAAGGACAAAGCTTTCAATAAATGCAGTAGTCTTTCACATCAAGTTGCTAACAATGCTGCTAACTATCTCAGAGAATAAGCATCACTCATGGCAGTCTCTTTTGTTTGCTACACGAGACAAACACAGCTGCTAACAGACCAAGATACTCTCCACTCCTTTATCTCACTACACACCTGTCTTCAGGTACTTATGTATTGTTTAGATACTGTTACTTTAACAGCATTTCATCTCAACGTCTCCATATAAACAAAAAGTCAAACAGTTGATTTAAAAAGCATTTATTTGTGTTTTATTAAACCTAGTTTAGGTTCAATCCTAACTCCTTCTGGCATAATGACACTTAATACAAGAACCCCTACACATATTGACCATGGCATCAACAGTTTCCAAATCACCACTGTTAGATTATTGCTACAACTGTGAAATCTTTTTTAAAGGTTAAATGTTAACCTGAATTATTGAATTAGGTATCACCATGATCTAATAATAATAAAAAAAACAAGTTAACATTTTTTAAAACAAGTTTATGTATTATAAACAACAGTATGTTGTGTTTAAAACAGTATACAATGTGTTAATATTATGTTTAAAATTGACATTGAGTCTAGTATAATAAATGCTATGCAGTCGTTCATTCTTAGTTCAGAATTCCTAATGCATTACTCAATAATTAATAATATGTTAATACTAACATATCAATTTTGTAATTTTATGTAATATAAAGTTTATTTAACAGCAACTTTTGGCAGAAAAAGTAACAACTGGAAGAGAATAAGAATACTTTACATACATTATAATACCAATGTATACCTACTTTATTATGTTAAATAGTTAAAACACTCTGAGACTGTGAACACTGAGTTAGGAAAGATTATTGAAATCTTCTTTTTTATTTGTTTTTGTTAACGGTGGCCAACAATCAAGCAGCTATAGCAGAGGAAGGAAATGTTGTTTTTACTGGGAACAAATACCAGCTGTCATTGTATAACTTTTCCAAAATAACATTTCAGTCATAACAATCACTCGCTTTATATCTTTTTCCTCGAGGAGTAAAGTAAGCAATATATTAATACGCCGGCCAGTACATGTAATGGAAGTTTAAAAAGCAATTAAAGAGTTCAGCATTATCTTTTCTTTTTTTATTATTATTAGTTGTTTTGCACAGTGCGTTCTAGTTGCATTCTAACCCAAACAAAAGCCTCTTATTTCCTCTTATTCCCATTTCTACTGAGTGCTAGTATTTTAAATGTAGTTAGTTTGGAGACTGCCACAAACACAATTTTAAATATAAAAACAGAAAAAAAAAACTAAATTTCTTATTTATTTTATCATGGTTGCATTATTCTGACACGCATACACAATTTGAGTCTGTGACTCAGACTCTGTGAGTCTATTTGCATGAAATATCAGTGATAAGATCACAGCAACCCAAAGACAGAATCCTCACAATCCATTTTTCATACTCTCTCTCACCGAACATTTTTCCCTTTGTCTTTTTTGTAGTTTGAAATTGTGTGTATGTCAGTGTGTGTCTGTGTGTGTAGTAGTGGTGTGTACAAATACTAATGCTTGATGTTATAGTTATAGTTATAGTACGGGGTCAACTTTCCCAAAGCCTTTATCACAGTGAGAGCGCTGGAATACAATGTTATGTAGCTATCAATATGTTCCTAAGCTTAATGTTTATAAATAGTATTCCATGTATCTGAACTGTAAAGTAAGTCAATTTCTTGTTATTCTGATGGCTCCTCAAACTGACATTATACTGTACTTTTCCCTTTCTCCACTACCTAAGGACACCTAAGATCTGTTAGAACAAAACTAAATAAGCCCTAAATATTTCTGACTCATTTGCATCTAAATTTTTAAACGGAGGACTATTTCATGACAATCTCACATAACATTTTTTAAAACAAAGATTCCAAAAGGAGTGGAACGCAGTTTGTGTTTGGGGCTCCGTTGAATTGATTAATAAATCCTTGATTTTCTTCTTTACCACTCATTTATAAGCACACACTTTCTATTTTGACAGCATGTGAACTTATCTTTCATACTATTCCTTATAAAGAAAAATCGTATTGCTTTGATATCGCTACTTATATCCAACTTCCCGAATTTCCGTTAGACTTAAGCCCGCTAGCATTGCACGCATGGCCTCTCGCCTATAGAACCCTTTTGGACCGACGTCACAGTTCGGTAGAATGTCCTTTATGTTTGGTGGAAATTTTGTTCAAGGTAGTCAGCATATGTGAATTCTACAGTTGGAAAAATAGAAAAGGGTATGGAAGCCCGTTTCCGCCACATCTCGTAATAGTGAGAAACTTTCTCGTAATAATGACTTACCGTAAAACTTAAAATATTAGCCAAGTCCCAAATAGACGCCTGTCTCTTTTACACGCCTGGTGTGGCTGCAGGTTTGGGTAAATAAAAGCCAGTCTCAAATAGAGGCCGGGTCTGTTTATTAGTTTCAGGTTGTCAATCTTCTAAAAGCGACACATCGCATCACAGCAAATTTTTGTCCCGACAAAGCCTATTTGGATCGTTGAGTGACGTAGGATAGAATGACTGTTGCGCTTGACAGGGCTCATAATGAGAAGAGATAGAGATCGATAAGCCGGTGCAGTTCAAATAAAAGCCTGGGCTATTATTTGAATTTTTATGGCAACATCTCATAATAATGAGAAACTTTCTCGTAATAATGACTTATCATCTTATAATAATGAGAAACTTTTTCGTAATAATGACTTATCTCATAATAATGAGAAACTTTCTTGTAATGCATGTGCAAAGCAACGGAGCAGAAGGAAATGCCATGCTAGCGATATCCGCTGGCCGTGTAAATGTATCACAGCAAACATGAAAGTTTCTCATTATTACAGATGTTAAGTCATTATTACAAGAAGTTTCTCATTATTTTTAGATGTCAAGTCATTATTATGAGAAAGTTTCTGATTATCACAGATGTTATGTCATTATTACAAGAAAGTTTCACATTATTTTGAGATGTTGTTAAGTCATTTCTACAAGAAAGTTTCTCATTATTATGAGATACTTGAGTAATTATTTAAAAAAGTTTCTCATTATTATGAGAAAATTACTCATTATTAAGAGATACTAATTCATAATTACGAGAATTTTATCATTATAATAAGATACTATAGTCATTATTATGAGAAACTTTCTCAACATAATGAGAACTAAGTCATAATTATGACTAAAATTTCTCACTCTTATGACTTACAATTTTTTTTTTTTACTCAACTGTGGCGGAAACGGGCTTCCATAAATGGGAGATTGGCTCTTTTAACTAAAAAGTGGGACTACAGTTTAATTTTTGCTATTATATCATATACCATCTATGGTTAAATTCAGTCCAACGGTGTCTGCTTCACAAACTCAGTGTCCTAAACAACACTCAACATATAGCCCTATGTCTTCCTGACTCTTCTCACAACTACCAAACAATACAAAATCAAATTCAAGAATAACGCAATACACAGAAAACTTCACACATTAGTTCCACCTTAAAGTTAAATAAACTAAACATAATCATTATTTAAATATTTAAACCCTGTTTATTACAAAATGATGACTCTGTCAATACCTCACCAAAACAAAGCTCAATTTCTCAACTCGTTAAACTATCGTGTCGTTTGTAACACTGTTGTGCTTGTGTCTGAATGAATGAACTCAGAAGCCTGCAGGGTTGTCTTTGTCTCTTATATTAAATATTATACAATACAATATATGTTTAGACCCTATATGACTAGATCTACATGGAAACAGAAAATATGAAGTTTGAATCATTGCTGGACTGAACAAAATTAAACTGTAACCGCATAATTTTTACAGAGAATTTTTTTTTTGTCTTATAGTAATCTTCAGGCCTCAAGCTTACGTGCGACACATGATGCCAGCTGCTGTTTTCTTCAGAATGTTCTGAAGAGCAAGTACATGCATTCTTTTTCTTATTGTCTCTGGTCAATAGTTTGTATGGTTTGGTTTTATGTTTGTCCTTTCTTCATTTCTGTCTCACTCTCTCTTCCTTCCACCCCCTTCTCTTGGGCAATGGTAGTGCTTCAAGCTTGAAACTCAATTTCTCAGCCTTTGAATGGACAGCAATTGCACAGAGCTAACTCAATTGTTGAGATATAGCAGCACTGGCCCTTCAATAGATTGAGGCCTCAGCTCTATTACTACATCTCTCATGAAACAGGCAAACACATTGCTATTCCATTTCAACAACTGCTCTTACAAATTGAAGCCTTCAAATGCAGGCTATGCTCAGCATTGTAGAGGAAACAGAACAAATCCCATGAATATATCAAGCAGCAATTTATTTATGTTACAGTAGTGTGTAAAAATCACAGAATGCTGCTTTTGATTTTTCTATAACATACATTGTAACATTTTTATTGTCGTGTCCCCGAAGTGAATCAACCAATGGCAACACCTCACTTAGAATAATCTCTACAACACAATTCACAATACATATACTGTACTCAGGATAAATGAGTACCCCCTCTGAAGATATTTTCCTATTTCTTAATTATCACTTTTCATGGAAAGATGACAAAATTGAAATGTATTAATAAAACAGAGAAAAAAATATAAACTCTTCAAAACTGTAAAACAAGTAAATCAGACAATTTTGCTCGAATGAAGGGTTGAAATAATGGACTCTTGATTAAATCCAGTAAAAGTGTAATACTCTAGTCTAGTACGTAGTATGCCCTCAATAACTTTAAGTATACTGCTCCAAAGTCCTTTCAGGCAAGTCATGCCACTCGCCGCCATCTTGGCAACGCCTCCGGGCATCTATTTTGGACTGAACAAGACCAGGCTCCTATCTAAATGAATGGGCAGAGTCAGAACTGCACTTGCACTGGTCACCAGGAAATAAAAACTGCATGTATAAAAACAGCAGTAAAATATGATAAAAATCGCTGAAAAAGTTTGATGACTTTGCCCCAAAATAAGGTTTAAAATGCCTTTTCCCCCACAGGTTATACTTTTACTGTGCAAGGGTTCTCTTGCTCTCTGTCATGTGCGCGCTACTGCTCGCTCGCTCTAGATTCCGGGAGATTTGAACCAATTTGCGGTCACCAGTGAGCCGCTATCAATCTGCGGGAGAGTCCCGGACCTTACGGGAGACTTGGGATGTCTGATATTTACACAACTAACACCTTTCAAATCTGCCACCTTTGCAAACAGTAACATTTTTCCAAAGTCGCAAACCTCAACTTTGCGCATTCATCTTTGGTGTTACGGCTTTTCCCTATATAGTTGTATTAAGGATTGAGGAAGTGGCATATCTCTATATAAATAATCTCTGGCATTGTTTACTGAAAAAATAAAATGAAATGAAATGGAAATAATGAAATTACACACTTTGTCCACTCCTTCTATTGAAAATCCACTGTTTTGCTATTCCTGTTGCCATCTTTAAACAACACGTGCTGGTGCATTTAATTGTTTTTACTCAACATGTTTAATTATGTACCGAGACTGTATTCACCAGTGGTGGAGTAATTGTCCAACTCAGTGCAAAGGTCTTTATTCTCTTTGTGGGAATATTGGCTTTTCACTAATCAGCCTATGAAAAAAAAAAAAAATCAATATTCAATTTCTTTAAAAAAAGCAACAACAGCAATCAGTGCATTCAGAGAGACCTACAGGAAACCTTTTTTCCTATTTTTTCAATTGAGACTTTTTCTATTAGTGCACAAAACAATAACGCTGTTGTGCATTTGTAGCAAACACAGGCAAGCTCTTCTATTCATGCAGAATTAGTCTAATGTTGCTCTATTTTATTACACCACCGAACAACAGATATCCGCGCGTGTGCGATTTTATGTGTGAATCTATTTTAGTCTGATCCAATAAGGAGATGTCAGTAATGCTCAGTCCTGACAGGATGTGAAAAACGCAATGTTCCGCATCAATTACCTCCTACTGGGTCACAGAAAAGGTTACCTGGCACCGCTATCCCAAATCGGGGAGGGTGACAGGGGTTCAGGGCGGGCTCCTATTGTGAGGTTCAGCATAACCCTTTTCACCCCTCCTCGGATGCTGATGATGACGAGGAGGTGAAAGACAAAGGGAAGCGTCGAGAACAAAATGAGTTCAGTCAACAATTAAATGTCTCAGTCTTGCAGATTAAAAATGACAGGTGAGAACAGGGAGAAACGGAGGAAGAAAAACAGAGGGGGAGATGTGGGAGAGAACATAAAAGAAACGTCTTTTCATTTAAAGGGATAACAAATCGGATCTGATAAGCAATTAATTGACTAATTGGCCATAGGAGAGCAGGTCATTTCCCAAGAGTTGGCTGATTTGGTTGCAGTGCTGCACTCGGGCAGAGAAATAGTGGTGAATCCACAGTACTACATCCATCAAGTGTGTGAACGTGTGTGTCCATGGCATGTGGGTGCAAGGTGTGTGCTTCTCTGGAGCAGAAAGAAAAGGGTGAAAAAAAGGGAGAAATATTATATGCCCTAAAGGACAATTAAGTAATTGCACATTTTGGGCTAATTTACCTGTAATTGTCATCACAATGCCTCAGGTTTTTCAGAGCTGCATCTATTAGAACATTTCAAAAACTCAAATGTCATTTGCCAGAGTTATTTTAGCATTATTTATATACGATAATATTATTTTGAAGTAGCTTATGTTTTTAGTTAATTTTTAACTTTAGTTTGGTTATATACTTTTGTATATTATTTCAGTATTATTCAGTATATTATTTCAGTTTGTTTTAATATTTTTTTGTATACTCCAAGGCAATATTTTTAAAATGCATTCAAGATTTTCATTAAATTTTTATATTTAGCTTAATTACAGATTTATTTAACTGAGCAAAAATAGTATTCTATTCAATATTCTATTGCTGCATAAACTTGTTCCACACTTTATATTAGTGTGTGTGTGATTTACATTTACGTAGGGCATTATAAATTCATATTAAATAAATTAAAAAATGAATTAAATTAAATAAATTTAGATAAAATGATTAAAATCTATTAATGGCTTACATGAATAAATCTGGATATTAAACTTGCAGGATAAATTATTTTAACATTGAAAAAAATACACCTCACCTCAAGTCAAAAGCACTATCAACCAAACATTTGAAAATATTGTGACGCTGCCCACGCCTAATATGAACATATGCAAATGTAAAGGGAAACATACTGAGTCAGTTTCTGCCATTTCGTTTTGGGTTTTCAAGCTGAAATAACAAACGGTGCCTAACTGGCTTCCAGCGTGCACTAAATTCAAAAGTGGAACATTTGGTAATCTACTTTTAATACCAATCCTTTTTCTAAATTCTCTTTTTCTTCGGTGCATTTGCCCAAGTATGTGCTGGCAAACATCCTCGGCTGATTTCAAGTGCCTGTTAGTAAACAGAGTGATCACATTATCCAAAGCCATCTGCTAATGTGTAAGAATGACATTCACCGTGAGACGGAGCTGGCCCGCTTCCTGACGTGCTGTCGGTCATCGAGGACAGTGACTGTTGAACATGAACTAATGAATGTGGTACACCTAGTGAAGAGGGTCACAGGAAGCACTAAAATAATTTGTTTGAAGTATGCCCTGACCATTTTTTAATCACAAACACATCAAATGTGTCACATAAATATAGCACATTGGAAATCAAACGAATTAATATTAATGAATTTAAACACCCGGCGTGCCAGACTGAAAACTATTGGTGTCAATCATGCGGGCATGAAATATGTCGCCTCTGAAAGGACCGTCTCTCTCGCTCTTCCACTGTAGTTTTTCTTCCACATCCATGACAGGTTGATCCACAGCCATTGGCTGGTGTCTATACCTACTGAGTCAGCAAAAACCTTGGCGGACAAAGTCAAAACACACTTTGGTTGCTTCTCCCTTTCCTCTCATCTCCCCAGCAGACCTCGCTGCTAATCTGAGAGGAGAATGTTATCAGGAAATCACTCTACTTTAATTAGTTATGTGGCGTTACTCTCTTCAGATCTTGTCTCCTGCTGCTCTCAGCATGAGACTGAGCTGCTCAGATTAAAGTGTGTGTCTCTGTGTGTACATATGTGCATTAGTGTCGTGTGTATGTGTCCTTCAAATTAGATCCACTCATGCATCATTAAGCAGTTGTCGGCATAGTTATTGCAGGATATGTTACATTTAAATTAATTTCAGACCCATAATACAATGACAAACTAGTACACACACACTCAAACTAATACAGTTCTGAATTAATTGCCTGTTGGGTTGAGGGAATTTAAAATTAAACTGTAAATTCAACTTGTTTGACCCAAAAGGTCAAAAAATACCTCCCAGTGGTGCGCCATTGCACTCATACGTTTCAGAAACTACTGTTCAAATGTTTTGGGTTCAGTGCGTTTTTGAAAGAATATCATACTTATATTCACCAAGGATGGATTAAATTGATTGCAAGTAACATTAATGCCGTTTATAATGTTACAAAATCAAAATCAACTTTTCCATCAAACAATCCTGAAAAAAGTATCACAGTTTCCAAAAAAGATTGTTTTTTTAAATGATTGTTTACATGCTAAAATAAAGATTTCCCCAATAAATTCTACTCCAATGAGTAAAACACCTCCACAGATTTGCGCAACACATATATAAGATGTAAGTATGTATGTGTATATAAATATATATATATAATCTAAAAAAATCTAGCACATAGTATTTCCTAAAATTAGTTTTTTTTATATAATTTTCTTTTTTTTTAATTTATCACAGCAGTGTGAGAGTGTGTACAATAGTGTCTGCTCATTGAGGACTGTGTTGGTTAAATGAAAACTAATAGCATTTTCACAAATAATTGTATATGTTTTAACTGAAGTATGTCATTTTTTCAAACAATCTAGGAATTATGCAAATTGAGTGTGGTGTTTGGATAATTGTGATTATATTTTCAAAAAAGAACTTGGTTTTCAAAATTGCATGTAAGCAATTGAGAAAAAAACTGAAAGCAGCAGAACTGTTTTCAACATTAATAATAATAACAGATGTCTTGAGAATCAAAACTGCATATTGCAGGATCATGAGACAGAGAAGACTGGAATAATGGCTCAAGTCATCAAAAAATTACTAAATTATATTTTAAAATATATTAAAATAAAATACTTTAAATAAAAATACAATTTTATTATATTACTCTTTTTAATGTATTTTTATTTACATAAATACAGCCTTGGTGCGCATAAGAGGCTTCTAATGACTCATTAAAACATTTTACACACACGCGCACACGCACACACGCACACACTTTATGGCAGAAACGGTATTTCATATCATTTTAAAGGTGTAGCAACTTATGAAAAATAAAAAAATAAAAAAAGAAATAAAATAAAATACACTGATGATGAACTGTGCAGCCATGGATTAAAGAAAATACTTTTTTTATTATTATTTCATTTATACTCGAAGGTCAGACCGACGTGATCAGTGACCTTGTTTAAAGTAAATTTCAGCTATTCGTAACTTTCTTCACATCACACAGACCTGCAGTGGCTATTCTACTGCCAGGAACAGAACAATGCCTGGCCAGATTCCCACACATTTACTGTTATCTTCTTTTATTCACAGTATCAACTGGAACAATGTAATCTTCATCTTCTGTGTTGAAACAATAATAGTATCTATTCTACTTCCTCTTAATAACTTTACAAAGAACTGGAAGTTTCTCAATATGTAGTGACCCTGTACTAATATACTAATTGTTTATGTTAACTCAAGTGAAGAAGAGTAAACAATTGTGCTAATGCTAACATGTGCTAATGCACGTGCTAATGTGGCCATGTGTTAATATATTTGTTGTTTTGAACTAAACAGTTTAGATCTGGCTCAACTAAACAGAATGTTTGAAATGTGAAAGTTGCAGTAAAACGGGTTTATTTTTTAGAGGAGGAGGAGAGTTCTGTATTTCATTATATGCCCATTTAAATGTTTCCCAGCTCAATTCCTTAAGGTGAAGAACAGAGCCTCAGCTCTGGGTTTTCAGGCTCATAAAAACTACATTGTTTTCCACTTGACATAAATACCACCTGAAGACCACCCCTGTGGTGGAGCTGCGCAGCACCGCAACGCTGTCTGCGAAACATATCAATTAGATTCCCAAACTGTAGTGAAACAAAACACTTGAGGCAGCCTCCTCTCTACACAACAGCAGCAAATTAACAACACATCTCCACCCACTCTTTACTGTCCGTTTAGATATGGAACAGGAGGAAGACAAAGAAACGAGGAGGAGAGAAATAGCGAGAGAGCCTCTGTGCTACTGGAGTCGAGCCTGCTAATGGTATTCCATTACCATTAATGGCAGGCAGTCCATGTGAAGACCCGCTATTTGCCAAGAGGCAATTCCTCACTGTTTGGGTTGGCCATTGACAACGTGAACACTAAACAATATCTCAAGTACGGTCGCAGTAGACGTTGCAAGAGACCAAAACTGATAAAGGAGTTGATATTAGATCAAGACTCCTCCAGAATCATACATTGTTAAATATTTTATATTTTGCAAGATTTTTACTGAGACCTGGCATTGCAAGAGGACCAAGGTGTGTGTGTGTGTGTGTATATATATATATATAA
>JAOTRC010000022.1:23782002-23792472 GCA_027497675.1 Cyprinella lutrensis
ATCTCCTCACATTTGCCACAGAAGCACCTGTATGACAAGTAAACATGACGCCACAGGTCCCTCGCATAAATGTAATTTCGCTTGTACATAGCAAACTTTATCACAGTATGTGTATGTAGTTTCAAAAAATTGTGCCAGCGTTAGTGTTTGTTTGTGTGTGTCTGTGTTTGTGTTCCACATACAACTGCAAATGGGACGCGATTACAACAGCTCTATAAGTACATAAATCTATGAAATAACCATACCGAGACGTAACGGTCAATTATCATTTGTGTTCGTTCTGCTGGAGTCTCTTCGTACTATTTAGCCTATATATTCCGATTCAAACGTACGCTGAATGACATTCAAAACAGCGGTTTCTCTCACTCTCTTAGTACCGACTGCCATAGGTATCAAGTTACGCCCTCATCCAAAGGCAGGGCGGGGATATGCAGCTCATTTGCTGGTGGTATACGCCCGAAACTCCCTCAGCACCTCGCCGTATGGTGATACAAAAAAAGTACCCGAAAGCAGCTACAGGTAGGCTACAACTTTTACACAGTGGAAAATCAAACAAAGATGAGCCTAGGCGGATCGAGTCAAGCTGGTACTGTGTAGTGGAAAAGCGCCATTAGTCTGCTATCCAGGTCCTAAATGGGTCAATAGTGGTGATTCAGGAAATTATAGTAAAATGGCAGATGCTGAATTAAAACAGGACAGAAAAGAGTGTGATGATGAGATGCAATCAAATGGCCCATAATTCAGTCCGATAGAGGCACTCTGTTGCCAGGTTACACCATTTGGAAATTTAACCTTCCAGTTTTGCACAGAAAAGACCTCACATTATGATTTTCTCAACAGATTAGGTATTAGACATTTATTTGTTTTAATAGGCTACAACATGTCTGTTTTTGTTTATAATTTATTTCAGAGTTCCTGAGTATTTTAGTGGGTGTTGAATTCCAGGAGGTACTGACACACATTCATCACATATAGTCAAACACGCGACTTTGCATGAAGGGCTATGGCAGAAGACAGAAAATTTATCAAACGATGAGTGTGAGTGTGTGACAATTCTTCTGAAAGGGAATTAATTACAAACAATCTTATATATGACGGTATAAATTCTGTATAAAGACACAATACTCCTCCCTTATCTGTTGTTCAAGAACCAGTAACCATTAAGATAAGTAATGATCCCTGCTGAAATGGCCTCAGCTGAATCATGTACTCACTTTTCTCCATTACAAATTCATTTCCTCAGAGATCTTAAACACTCTTGATCACTATTTGTCTGACTGACTGTTCAGTTTAGAGGGGTTAAAGGGATTTCTCAGGTAATACTTAATTTTCTCCAAATACAAAAGAAGAAACACAAATGTGAATTAGAAATAAAGTATCTTTGGCTTCTTGAATACTGTAGAGTCCCACTGGGATCATTCGAGTTATACTGTGACATTCACGACATATCTATGAGGAAAGAAAATATGAGAGAAATAGAATGAGAATGAGCATAAACAATAACACTATGAAACAATAAAGAATGAGTAACAGCGAGTAAATGCAGTAATGAAGGAGAGAGAGTATAAGTAGCACATTGGAAAAAGGCTGAATCATTCCCTGTTGCTACATGTGACGTCTTTGAGTCTCATAACCAACATAGATGGGGAAATTAAACATGATAGGATGACATGATAAACAGACCAAATATTAATGACATACCAATGTCTAATGCACATCTCTAATGGTTTATTTGCAATTTAGGGTTCTTCAGTCGGAATGGGATTGATCATTGCAGTACACAGTAAAAGTGGGCTCTGACTTAACAAATTGGCTAAAATTGAAGTCTTCTGCCTATCACATGTACAGTATGCTGTGCACAAGAAGAAGAGGTTATTAGCATTAATGGAGGAGGCCAGCGAGGAGCAACCATCTCTCTGCTAGTCGAGGGATCCGATGGAGCAGTAATATTCTAATTGGATCCATCCCATTAAAAAAAAGCTTGTTTTCCTTGATTACTTTGATGTTTGGCTTGGAGCAACAGGGCAGTTCCATTAATTTACTCCCTCTCTCTCCCATTCTCCCTCTCCTTGTCTTAATATATTGGCTCAGCAACTGAACTACAGCAAACAGCATTAGCCTCATTACAAAAACACTCTAGTGCCCCCTACAGGCTACCACCAGAACAACCAACATTATCTATTCTAAGCACGTGGCGCTTGGGGAGAACAGAGTAGATCAAAACAGACCTCCAGATTTATGATTTTATTCGGTTGCACCATGAAATTCCTTTTAACATTTCTGTTCATCAGTGTGATTCATAAATCATTCATGTCACCTTGAACACAACATCATGGAGCATGTGAGTTTTCAACTATGATCTAAGCTTTTTGTCAAAATAATTGCATTATTATATAGTCAACATTAAAATGTCTTCTCACACCAGAACCGTCCTCAGGGTCTGGTTTCATATCAGCTTAAAGTTTGGATACAAATGTGCACTGAGGCTGGCACTAAATCCCAGATCTTAATTAAAGTGGGATTATGGGTCAATTAGGGGACTAAAAGAAACTGAGAGATACAAGCCAAGATAAAACAATATTTCACAGTTAACACACTGAAGAGAGAACAAATCGAGGACATTGGGAAAGTCAGAACAAAAGTGTGAGATGGAGTAAAATGTAAATTCAAGCACATAACCCATGGAAGCAAGAGTGAGGAAAGTCAAGTCAGCCTTGGCACAAAATCCCCACAAACTCAAACTATGATACACATATTCATACAAAACTCACATCATGTTCGCATGCATCACTGCAGTGGATGAATCTAATCTGATGAGAGTTTTTGAGTCCTTTTTACAGAATATGAGAATCACATCAGACTCCAAACACACACACAGACAGAAGCTGATAATATCAGTGTATTTTAGTCCTGATCTAAGAGAGATAAATACTGACAGCCAGTGAGACATATCCTGAGGCCAAATGCATCCTTAAATATAAACAACACACCATGACACAAATCCATTTTCATCCGAATGTCCCAAATGTATAGCGATGCATTTACAAACACATACTGCACACACCCTGGTTTATATTAGTGAGGTCAACTAAGAAAGGTTGTGAAGGTATATGCTAAACTCTAAAATCTCCTAAAAGTAACCCTCACACAAACCTCATGATATTGGGAGATTACAAGTAAACACTGATTTAGCAACATTTTGACCTCTTCAATGTTTAATAGACGATTTAAAGTGATTTTCCTTGTACAACACAATTTAGATGAGATTCAAACCAACCAGTCATGCAATATGAGCATTTGATCATTTAATAACATTACCCACAGACTATAGGCACTGAGGATCAGAATAACAATGTCTTCATTAATGAGATATTTAATTTAGACTGTATCACACAATGACTGTTCAGCTTGAGTTTGCACTAATAAATTCACTTTCAAAAAGCATTGTTCCTCTGACTTTCATTTCGTAATTTAAGCAGCACTGAATTTATTAAAGCTCAGTCAACGACTTGATAAGCCTTTGCAAACTTTAGTTGTGTCCCTATCAAGCTGTACACTCCTTCCCTTGCATCCTCTCTTGTTCTCAGGATAGTGGTAAATCACTTTTAGATTAGTGCTTCTGATTAGAAGGTTTCTCTTAATTAACCTCCATTTTTAATTCCTTCTACAACTCATTTTCAACAGAAATAAAACTGTAGCAGAGCCGGGATACCTGTAGCTGAACAGCTGCCTTTGTTTAGTTTATACGTATGTGTGTGTTATAGTAAAAGAGTTTATAATTAGTGGAATATGGATTATCTTTTTTTTATATATATCTAAATTGGCAGGTTGTTTGCCAAACAATCGCAAAACTGAGTTCAGACTCAGCATTCAGTGTGTGCTTAAGGGATTGGTCACCAAAAAATTAATATTTTTTCATTCAAATATATTTTATGTTCAACATAAGAAAGTAAGTTATACGGGTTTGGAACAACGTGAGGAGTGAGAAAATTATGATAACTTTTATTTTTGAGTGAACTACTTTCTTAAATTCACAGTTAGGTTGTTTAGGTCAGTTGAGTCAGAAATCAGCCGGGATCAGTGAATCTCATCTCATGCTTCACTGATGAGATCAAACCTATTCTCTGTAAAACATGATACGTACATTTGTATTGCAGTAACACTAACAGCTTACTAGTAGGAGTTACTAGTCACTATTATTTATACTCTACTAGGGATGCAGATTACCGGATTTCACAATTAACCGCGATTTAAAACTTCACGGTTAATTAATCGTAAAGACTATGCTACACCGAGTGTTCCGCATGGGCAACTAAAACAAAACGAAAACAAAGTTACACCACCGGTGCACCAGCTTAAATTGCTCATCAGTCATTATGGCAGAGGGACTATGCAACGGCGCTCCATTTCCACCGAAAAAACGCCTGAAGTCAGCAGTGTAGGAGCATTTTGCATAAACAAAGAATAACAAGGGTGTAATTGAAGAAGACGGATCGCCTGTCTGCAAAACTTGCCTTAAAAAAAGTTTCCGTTTATTATTTTCGTCAACGACATTTTTTCACAGACAAAAACGAGACGATAACTAAATAAAACCTAGTTTTGAATGACAAAAACTATGAAGAAAATCTATTTTTACATTTTCGTCAACAAATAAAAACGCAAATGTTAGTGACGATCTGGGGAGCGATCCAGTCAGAACTGATCTCCTGCGTGTCTGATGGGCACATTTGTACTGTTGGTCTACCCTGCAGTCCCATTACATGTTAAAAAAATGTAAACGTCTGGAATAATGAGTAGATCTGAATAAGAGTTACGATCAAAAAAAAAGAGCTTTATTCGGTAGACACAAAGTGCATGGGTAAGGTTACCGAACTGAGCTCATCTCTCTTTCGTGTCTGAATAGACAAACACACACAACATTATGTCTAAATGTCCGTTTTGGACAGTATTCATGTAAACTATGTCGGTTATGTCTTTGTGAGTGTATCGGATGTGTTATTTAAAGAGGTCAATATCATAGATATTTTAATTCCCCCCCCTGGGGTTCATATACAATATTTGTCTGTGCCAAAAAAGTTCAGAATACGTTTTTTCTGCTCAGTTACAATAAAAGTTATTTTTTGACACGGGAAAGCTTTGATTTTTGAAAACAAGATTTTGAAGCGATTTTATCTCAAAAGATCAAAGAATTTTAGATTTTGTGTGATATGACACTTTTAATAATCATGTGGCAATAGAAATTTCACACAGCAGAAGTGTTCTCTACCTACACATGGACACACATTCACTAGCTCTCTCCATTTTTTTTTTCATTTTTTATATCTTTGTTTTCTTTCCAAGCAAATAAAGGTTATGCATAAATATCTCTCTCCTGTGCATTAATAATTTGCCATTTTAGCAGACATGTCTAAACAAAGCAACCTGGGGTTAAGTGCCTTGCTCGAGGGCTCAATGGTGATTGCTCCTTACAGAGCCTGAACCAGCAAAGTTACAGTTACTAACAATTGGACATAAAAAGATCAAAAATACTGTGGCATTTATTAGTTATTATTATTTTGTTGGTTATCTATTATCACATGGGCACAGGTGAACACTTCAGTTTTCTTATAGTCTCTGAGAACCCAAAGATATGTACGATTACATTGTTCACGAAAGAAGGTTAAAATATGTTAGCAACCTGTAATTTAGCTTGTTTGCATGTTTCATAAGATCAAGACAAGCCTTGTTGATCAACCTGAATGTTAAGTATCATTTTAAGCCAATAAAATGGCCTCAGGATCTCAGACTCCAAACCTGAGGGTCACACACTTTCACACAATCATATTCACACAGACCCACAGTTTCTTACACTTCATCTCCAATAACTGGTACAGTAGGTAGTCGAATTTGCTTTTTACTGATGAACATAAAATAAGCTGTTTCTCAGTTATGGTGTTGATGAGAGCTTTTAAAATAGTGCAATGTTCTTATGTTGTGAAACAACACTGCAGCCCATGTCATCTGCCAGTGTCATTTCACACATCGCTGAGTGTGAATCAGTTTCATTCCTTGGAACAATTACTCCACATTTCTCTCTATTTTCTCTCTTCTCTCACAGTGAGATCAGTTCTTTCTCTTGTTAGCGCCGCATCGCTGCCCAGACCTACACAGACAAGTCAACAGAACATTCTTATGGCATGACAGGTCAGACTCAGCCTGCCAGGGTTTGATTTCTTTTTCTCTCCATGTATTTGCCCTCTAATCTGAAAAGCTGCAGTGAAAATTTTCACTGCGTTATTACTTTCGTCTTTTTCTTCCCCAGGCAAAACAGCAACAATGACCCCTGTGAACTTCATGAAGAATTTCTTCGGTTTACATAGTGAGAGAAAGTAGGCTAGCTAAACAAGAGAACAGCTAACGGGATGAGAGCTCTCCAAATGCTAACACTACTACACACATAAAGAACGATAGCCTAGGGCTACGAGAGAGGAAGAGAGTGAGAGAGAAGGACTGACAGTTACAGCTTTGTCTACAGACAGTAGTGAAGATGCGGAGTGTCAGGAGTTCCTATGCTTCAACAGCTAAAGAGGTTAATATGAGAAACAGAGAGAGATGCAAAGGATGACGAAGAGAAATAGAGAGCAAAAGATCAGTGCAGGTCTAAATGCTCTTTTCAGAGACAAGATAAGAAAGAGAAAACTGCATGATTAATTGGCTAGATCACAGTATGAACATAGGTGCGTGACTGTATGCATTCTGAGCTCTGCAATGCTCCAAAACTTGTCTTTAAAACGGTCTAAATGTATTGTGCATTGAATCACAAGCGGCATATTTCTCTCTATTCCACTAGACAGCTTTACAAATAGATGAAGTACAATAACATGACAGTTTTTGTTCCTGAATTACTTTGCTATAGCAGACCACGTGAGTTAAAAAACCAACAAACCATAACTTTTCCTGACGTCTCCCTCCCCCTGGTGACCATTGATGGATTCTTCCTGACAAAGCATTCATTATCGCGCACAGCAGAATGTACCTTTCTCTTTCTCCAGACCACTGCCCCTTTTTCATTCACCCCCCTTCCTTTACACTCAGTTTATCTAAACTTAGATTATTACCAGTGGAAAATGCAATGGATTCTCATCCACCATCCACTGGCAGGATTTTAACTTAATCAAAAATAAGAACCTAATTACTAATAAGTCCATTTTGCCACAAACTGGGATGTCCAAAGATAAGTGAATGTAATCCTCACCAAAACCCATGGTTCACATGGTTTGCCAAGGCAGAGGTTTTCAAACTGGAGCTCAGGGATCTCCAGAGAGCAGTAAGGGGGTATAGGAGGCCTGCAGAAAATTGGGGGGGGGGGTCATTTTTAAACCATTAGTATCCAGTGCTTGCAAAAAAAGTCAAAATGAGCAAATTTATAAAAATTAGGTAGTTATTTTCATTTAAATCGGGAAAAAAATGACTGAGCAACACCTTTGTGCATATGCATCAAATCTGTCAGTATGCGCGAGTGAGAACTCGCACTGCATCATCGTCGTGATGACACTTTAGGGAACATCCCCAGCGTAGCGCATATGAAGCCTGAATGAAATCTGTCCAATCCTGATTGGTGCTGTGTCATGATGTAGTAGATAGGGCATAAGACAAGAAAAATGTCTCCTGGTCTTATGAGTCTCGATTTCTGTTAAGACATTCAGATGGTAGAATCAGAATTTGGAGTAAACAGAATGAGAACATGGATCCATCATGCCTTGTTACCACTGTGCAGGCTGCTGGTGGCGGAGTAATGGTGTGGGGGATGTTTTCTTGGCACATTTTAGGCCCCTTAATGCCAGTTGGGCACTAAGCATTGGTTCCGACCATGTCCATTCCTTTATGGCCACCATGTACCCATCCTCTGATGGCTACTTCTAACAGGATAATGCACCATGTCACAAAGCTTGAACCATTTCAAATTGGTTTCTTGAACATGACAATGAGTTCACTGTACTAAAATGGGCCCCACAGTCACCAGATCAGGTAGAAGAACAGGAGCTTTAGGTGGAAGGTAGAAGAACAGGAGCTTTATGCCCTGGATGTGCATCCCACAAATCTCCATCAACTGCAAGATGCGATACTATCAATATGGGCCAACATATCTAAAGAATGCTTTCAGCACCTTGTTGAATTAATGCCACATAGAATTAAGGCAGTTCTGAGGGCAAAAGGGGTCAAACACAGTATTATGTTGTTCCCAATAATCTTTTTGGTGAGTGAGTATATGTATATTTATACATACTGTGTTCCACTGTCATACAGATTTGGATTTACATGACGGTGACTAAATAAGGTCATTTTTGGGGCGAACTATCCCTGATGTTGTTTTTTTTTTTTACCATAACATTTCTGCACTTAAATATAGATGACGTCCAAAGCAGTACTAACTTATTGAGTGCCGATACTCATGCAGTGCAATACAGGCCAATTTCACACTCAGTGTGAGAGTGATTAATTCATACTTTAAGGATGTCTTTACAGAATGAGAGCAATTCTTTACACTATTATTTCAATGAATCATGTGTGAGCTCCAGCCACCAATGAAATAATGATGGCATAATAGCAGCTAACGCAGAACGCCAGATTACCTCATATTTATAACTGTCTACCACAGTGCTATAATCTGCTGTGACAGAGAAACATGTGTGTAGCGCAGCAGCGACTCCTTCCATGTAATGCAACAAATGCAAGATTCCCCTGTTGTGCATGTGCTGTGAATAACTGTGATAATCACAGGACAATGGCTTCATTTATCAAGCTAACCCAGCAGCCTTGTACAGTATGATTAAAGTGCTTTGCATTTTCCGAGTTTATTTTAGGTTTTAGGGCAGGAAGAAGGGACAGAAACGTGTATCATGGAAGAGAAGTGGACAACAAGGACATAATTAGAAGATCAACTAGATTCATAAGTTGACATCAGTCAGTTTTTGGTTTCATATTTATATCAGTGGCTGGCATGTTCTACGATGCCTCAAACAAGTTAACATTACCTGTTTATTTTGGATTGTTTTTTTTTTCTTCCAAAAGGTGTCTACTGTTTCCAGATGCTTGCTAGATCAGTGTATTAATGTTTATTACTGTATTCCACCGTCCGCCAACCTCCTGACGAATGACTTCCTCTCATTGTCATGGCGACACAGTTACGCCATTCACCTAAATGATGATAGTCTCATTCACCTCCCCAAACAATAGCCACACTGGATGTTAAATATAGATTTTGATGACTGAAGACAATTTTCACATGGAAAATTGTGATGTGAAACTTCTGACTGTGTGTGTAACTGTGTGTCTCGCATGTGTATTAGTTATTCCTGTTGTAAACAGGGGATATGTGATGGATGGAAATGGGAGATCCAAAGGGAGGATCAGAACTTCCCTTCCTGTGGGAGGACAGTCATGGCCCTGAAGGGATGAGTTGGATGGAGGGATAGAAAGAATGAAAGAAGAAGAGTCCCAGGTAGACAAAAATAGGCCCAGGGTAAATGTAAATGGGTTCCTTCATTGATAATCACAGATTATAACAGATCCCACCTTTTCCCCACTCATTTTTTTCTCCCTCATACCTTCACTGCATCAGAGAATGGTATTCTTTATTCCATCACTAGAAGAGACACAACACTTCTCTTGTTGTCTTGAGTTTAGGGCCTTCAGGCTCCTTATGTTCTACTCATCTACAAGGTATTTGATCACTGTCTAAAGGGCTAAAAAAACAACATCAGCTTATTTGAACATACAATGCACATTATGTCACTAATTTTTACTACACCGCATTAAAAATGACATTTTAATTTTCAAATGAATAAATTATTATTATTATCTATTTTATTTATTTTTACAAACTTGACTTTAAATATTATTAACTACTGTTAGAGATCATTTGTGTTTGTCTGTTTGGGTGGGTTTTGCACATGTTTCCTGTGTTTCAGTTAGTTTCCATGTTTTCCGTATCTGTAATTATCTTTCATTTTGTTGATTAGTTTGGTCTGTGTTTCTCAGCTTTGTTTCCCTCAGTTCATTTTCAGTTCTCATTTGTGTTAGGTTTTGTTTTTATGTGTGTGCATTGTTCTGTTCTGTGCAAATAAAAAATTAACCTGCTTGCATTAAGATCCTGCATTTAGAACGCCTGATCCCACTGAGCCTGTCGTGATGCACGAGCCAGATGAGCCCCGGAGCCAGAGCCTCCAGGGGCTTGTACCATGAAGCCGGTTTAGTTGGCTAGCCAGGTAAGTTTCAGTTTAGTTTGCGCCAATTAAGGCAATTTGGCCTTAAGTGGTCTTCATCATCGCCATAGCAACTAACGCTGCATGGCTAACCTGCTCCGGGGCAGGTTTGTTCTGGGTCAGAGATCTCAAACTGAAATTGGTCCAATCGGATGTGAGCAAAGTGACATTTCTGACGTTCCCCCAGTTTATTTTGCTTGTAATTAAAGGTCACTATCTAGTAATA
>JAOTRC010000022.1:23861964-23873212 GCA_027497675.1 Cyprinella lutrensis
ATATTTAAGTTCAGTAATTTCACTTAAATGACAATGAAGATTACCTATTAATTGTCATTTAAGTGAAATTACTGAACATAAATATACAAGTTTGATAAAAATTGTCATTTTAGAAAAAAATTTCAAATGGCATTTAGAGGCTTTTGCATCTGAACTCTTCATATATATAAACAGAAAAAGGAAAAGACAAACAGACTAGATAGATTTTCCATAAGACAAAGCAATTATTTTGCCGTTTTTGTCTTCTATGTTTATGTTGTATCACATACTATCCTTATATAAATGTTGACCCCCCCCTAAATCCTAAAACCCTGTTTCTCCCAGTTGACATGGCAACACACAACCCGCCGTTATCAGAAATCTCCACTTTGATAAAAACAGGGTTTTCATGTAAATGAGAGGCCAAACCCCAGGGAAATATCTGTGTCAAGGCCGAAATTCACGCCTGAAATTTTCAAACGTTAAAAAAATTAAAACGACCTCACGGTATGTCAATGATGCTTGCACACTGCCTCTGAAACTTTTGTCCATCATAAAAAAAAAGTTTTTTTTTTTTTTTTAAATCGGATCGGGTTTGATTTTTTGTGTTTTCACATTCGTAGCAAGCAGTTTGAACTGTGTTTTGACAATTCAGGGCCACTGAATCAGAAAATATGAAAAAGCACATACGAAAATTTCGGACTAATTCTTACAATTTACACCACATATTGTATGTTACAATTCCTGAAAAAGACACCAGACAACAGGTCACTATGGTCAATGGTCAACATTTCATTTACTCTGTTGAACAGAAAATAAAAAGAAAAGTTTATTTAATTTGGGTTTATTTTGTTTTGTTAAGGGTTTATTTTGCACTTCCTGCTAATTGGACTAAACTATTAATTCAATAATTTGATTGATCGTTTCACATTAATACATCTCTGCCATCTTTCTCTTAAAGGATCTTTTATTTTAATGCCTGTACTTTGTCACTTTACAAGCACTCTGAAAACATCCTAATAAAAAACATCTACACAAATACACACAAGCCCAAGTAAGCACACACATGCCGGTACACACCTACACACACACACACACAAAGATGGTGAAAGGTAAATATAATACATTTTTATTGACTGTAGTTGCCACTGCATGTTTGACAACAGGGTGGTTGGATAATAAGTCATAAAGAAAATGGTGATTTGTGTGTTTCTCTATTATTTCTTAAGATGCATCAGTTTATAAAATCTATATGAATCGGAAACAAACACATATACATGCATACACACCTGCGCGACGGACGAGAGCGGCACTTTGCCAAAGGTCTTTGGCACCAAACACAGAAGGCTGCATTAATATTTCAGGGTTGTAACCTAGGCTACATATACGCACACACTTATTCTCCTACCAACACATGGTTGCACAAACATATCCATAAAAGGACATTAAAGAGAGCACTGCACTCTTATATCTTTCTTTCAATATATGAATAATGTAAACATCCAATAGCTGTTCATCTCCATCACACGCTCAGCATGTTACGAAACAACTAGTCTTACATCACAATTAATTTGGAATGAATCACAGTACTATAACTGCATTAAAACCACACTGAATGTGTGAGAGAGAATCTCAGCGAGACAGGGAAAGAGTAAATTTGCAGTATCAGTTTCAATCTGTCTTGCATGGTTCACTTCACTTTTGTCCAATACTGCATCGCTAACTCCACTTGAGTTTGAAAAGCTATTAACAACCTGCTTCTTCCTTCATTGAACCAATGAACACATAGGTCTGGTTTATATGGCCAAAAATATTCTCATATTAAAATATTTCAGTCGATTTCGATAATTATCATGATGAATGTCAAATCTTTATTTCTTTCAAGTTCAGAGGCAGATTTTGTTCTCCTGAGTCAAAGTTTTAGAAACCAGACCATTAATTGTGGTTTTAACATCAGAACATGATAAACACTTGCCAAACACTTGACCATCTCACAAATGTGAGGTAGGACTGCGACGTGCGCACACAGGACAGGAGCAGCGCTCAACACGTAGGTGTAATAAATATCACTAATCTTAGGAGCATCTCAGCTCAACACCAAGGTATGATGAAAATCACTGAGCCATGGCGAAGTAGGGCTGCGAAGTAGGGAGGTATTTAACCCCCCATATGAAAGTTTTTGTGGTCGAATTATTTCTATTTATTAAACAGTTCAAAACAAGATGTTTGTTAGCCTACTGATTATTGGAGTCTATTAATCAAACTTTCATGCCTCTTATATAGAAATTATATATTACTATGTAGTATGTATGTACCAATTTACTAATGCAATTTACTAATGCTCACACACTCGGTCTCTCACGCGCACTGTCATTCAGTCTCAGACACAACCGAACCGATATCTCTCGTGTTGCTTGCACGCAGACACACACTCGAGGTGTTTCTCAATGTCAAGGAAGGATCCTCGGAAGCCGGAATTCATTTCGAGGATGCTATCCTTCTGGCACTTTTGAGCGAGGTTGGACACTCGTCTCTCTTGTTCACTGTAGCTCGCGCGCGGACACACTCGCGCGGCTGTGACGCAATCGGCCTTCAAATGCGGCCAAGCGTCCTTCAAACACGGCCTTCGGAGGATGCGTGAGGATATACAGAGCGTTCTGTGAATGGAATGACGCATTTTAAATATCGCTTGATCACGCAAATTTGATCATGGGAAGCCAAAATCATGATGGTGATTAAAATTCGATTAATCGTGCAGCCTTAGGCCGAAGCCAAGCGAAATGAATCGCAAGCCGAGTCTGCTGGCAGTTTCGGGGCCAGGTGGAGCAGTAGGAAGCATCTTCAGGCTTACACACACTGTGCCAGGGGCCAGGGAACCACAGACGTACCAAAGTGGGGCAGCGAGGTGGGGCAACCTCACAACCCTTCACCACTTCTCCATCAAGGATAGTGAGGGGGAAAAGGGAAAAGCTATCCAGGCAGTTTCTGGCAGAGAAAGGTGCCATCCACAGCCTGGTAAGCTCTCCATGCACTCCGAAAAAGAAAGGCACTGAGATACCAATCCTCCAACCGAGACCGAACAGGACGCGGTGAAGGGTTCCACTTGAGCCTGGCAGACTTGGTGGCCCGTTTCAGCATAGATGACATGTTAAACTCCCAGAGGAAAAAAAAACACAGCTGAGTCGTGATCTCCAGAGGCCAGCTCACCCTCCGATGCTGCTATCGACATCTTATCCTGGGGAACCCCAATTGAAATTGTTGATTGGTCCATTACAGAGGGACCAGCACGTTCAACAGGAATTCCATCGGCTGCAGTGTAATGGAGGAATGAGGAGCCCACAGGGAATGGTTACTGGGCGAAACCTCCATCACCATATGCCGTTCACCCATCCCACATGGCACCCGGGGGTGGGGCATGGTAATGGGGACTGGCGCTTCACGGACAAAGGCGAGTGTCGATCTCAACACCGTGACAGTAATATTCCCACAATGGGAACATGTACCGCCCACAAAAGCAGCTTCAGCGTGCTGTAAGCCCAAACACGTGATGCAACAATTGTGACCATCAGAGGACCAAATTGAAACCAGGAATCAGAATCGCGAGAATTCAAATAATTCCCAACACTAATTAATTAATTATGTTTTAATATAATATATTAATATGATTATAATAAACATTAACAGCTTGCTGTGGAAGTATAATACTATACTAGAAGCTTGCAATGCAGATTTTTATTATCATTATTATTATTTATTTTTTACATTTTACTTATTTTTATCTTTACTGTAAAAAGGTTAACCATGATATGTATAACTGTTTCTAATCTTTTTTTCCAGATTAATTATTTTTATTTAATTTTTTCCTTGGTAAGGTTTTCAAATGCAGGTCATCACACTGAACATTTATTGTTAGAGAGATTTAGATTTTTTTTTTTTTTAGAAAAATGTTTGTTTTTTGTTGTAAAACTTTTTTGTTGTTGTTTTTTTCCTTTAAAAAAACCCTGACAGAACAGTTTCCTGCACATTGTTGTTACATGAAAACTTTCTAATTTCCATATGGTCAAGACACTACTACCTACAGTACAACCTAACACTCAACCCTTAATAAATGCCACTCACTTAGAGCAGAGCGGCAACAACGTAACACATTATCCTATCAGCAGAATAATGCTAGATTACAACATCCTGTTCACACTTGCGCTTAATAAAAGCTTGCCATACCAGACAGGTAACTTTGAGTACTGAACAGGTAGAAGATGACCACTTAAACTATTAGCAATTCAAAATGTAAAACTGCCCCTCTCATTTTGGAGTATCTGCAAACTGGCAATAAACATCGGCTTCTCTCTGTCAGGTGTGGTAAATAATGTAATCTGTACAACAGAGGTGACTGAGCCAAGCAACAGTGTTAAACAAGCAAAGAAATTACCCAGAGAGGGGTTGAGTTTAAACATACACATGTCCGGTTTGTCTTGCCTTTACTGCTGAAGTATTTGGGTCAGTCAGACTGCTAATCCATTAAGCACGATGAACAAGTCATAGAAGAAATTCAACATACTACTTTTACAAGCACAGCAGGAATGTTAAACACTTTCATGTAGCTTTGTAATCTCAGCAATGGACCATAATAGAGCATGTGGCCTTCCTAAGAACAAAGCAGCATCTAGACTGAACCTTAGAGCTGGAAAAGCCAAACAAAATAGTGGAACATAGTTTGCAGAGACCAAGAAATCTCATGTCACGTTCTTCCATTCAGTCCTCCATTAATGCAGATCAGATGACATCATGATGTCATAAAGCACTGCATATTTGGTTCAGACTTTCTTGGGGATCATTAACCACAACAAAAATGGGACTGTATGTTTAACACGTCTGTTCCCTTGCCATGTTTGTGGGTTATAAAACAATTGACAAATTTTTCATGCAACCCTCAAATTAGGGGTTTTCAAACTGGGTCCCAGGGACCCCTTAGGTGGCACCAAAGGGGTACAAGGTGATGCGTTTAAGACAAAACAAATTTGACCACTATTTATTCAGAAAATAATTCAGAATTATTTTGAATTAATATTTTTCAGATAAAAACAGACATCCATTCATTGAGGCTTTGGTAAAATTACAACATGAATGCCAATTATTAACAAGAAAAAAAATAAAGTAACATTATTTTTGTAGATATTATAAATACGTTTTGAAATACATTGACTCCTTTATATTTTATAAAGGGTGTCCTTTGCATCATATTGGGGGTCTTTTCCATTAACAATTAGGCTACAAAAGTCCTGCCTCAGATTACAGATCTATGAGAAACTGGTTCTGCATTCAGAATCCATCCCTACTGATCCATTTTTTTCATACAAGTGAACAAAAGTCATAAAATATTATTTTAAAAATGGCCCCTATATTAGTATTTAATAATCAAATTTCCAAAATTTCTCGGAAGAACTGTTAGAAGGTTAGTTTGCTAGAAGGTTCTGTAACTGGTAAGATATAGTTAAAACATGCACTCTCCATACATGCTCTGAGCTTCTAGGTCCAAAGAATTCCTAACAGCTAAAGGCAGAATCATCAGCATGATATTAAAAGAAAATATATATGTGAACATCTAATGGAACGTTAGCATTTTTGTTAGACTTAATGTTTCTTGAACTTACAAAGTTACAATTTTACAGAGGATTTTGCAGCGCTTGCCATCTTTGCAGTGCTAGAATTTTGTACCAGTCAGAGACTATTGTTGGGTTTCTAGCAAAAGCTGTGCTCAAAAAACCTGACAGGATTTATTGATACAAAAGTTTATGCATTAGCCTGAGGTGGTTCTTTTCTAGTTTTACACAAGTCGAAGGGCAAATTAAGGTGAAAGAAATGGCTGACAAATGACGCGTTTTGATTTAGGCATGTTTGTACACTTTCTCACAACATGGCAATTTTAGGAATGAATGTATGAATTGCTTTTAGTCAAGAGATGGCCCATGGGCCAAAGTTGACCCACTATATCATTGAAGCATATCTTAATGTCCTTTTTGTTTAAACATTTTTTTTTTGTTTTATTTTTTTCATTGAAATACATATAATATAAGTAAATTTGACTTTTTTATCTTAATTTGAATACAGTTGGATAGAATGAAATAATTTTTAAAAAAAAAGGATCCTCCTGATCCTGATTAGTAATGCGTACCGAACCGAAAGCCTCCCGAGCGGTTCAATACGAATACGTGTATCGTTACCCCTATTCAAAATATGGTACAGCCTCTCATGGCTAGCAAGGGTCGGTGCCAAGTACACCCCCTTCTCTTTCGGTCTTTTCATGATTGGATGGTTACACAATCATAGAAAACACAAGAAGTGACCAGGTAAGCATGAAAGGAGTTTCCACATGCATCACAGTCATTTCGATGTGTGTGGAATGTTTAATGAGGACTCAATATACTTGGTTGAATATCTCCAAAATTTGCAGCAAATAACCCTCTGCGCCAGTGTTGGCACGCGCGCAATAGGTTGCTGACCCCTGCCTTAATGCTTAATTAAACCGCTATTTCAGTTTAACAGCGTTTAACATGACATTCAATGCTACTCACGCTCTGATAAAGCACAGCATCTTTAAGAGAACTTGACTCTCCTCGGTTTAGACACACAAAAACAACTTAAGAAAGAATGAAATGTCATTCATCCTTGAGATTGGGGAAAATGTCACAGTGGTCTTACCCAATTTTAGCCTTTTGCTTGGGCTTGGATGACGCCACAATCCGGGCCTTCTTGGAACTCTTATTCTTGCCTCTGGACTTGGAAGAACCTGCCCTGTGACTGCGGTGCTGAGACGATGAAGACGGAAAGCATTCGGGACTCATGACGCGCGGAATATTTTTCTCTCCCCTCTCTCGTGCTTTGGCGATGGCCTCTGAGATTATTCGATTGGCCTTCTGTTGTTTATCGTCCGAAAGAGATGAATCCATCTGCTGCTGCGGCTGCTGCTGCTGTTGCTGATGTCGCTTCGGCGCCCTCTTCTCAGACACTGATACGTACGAGGATGACGAAGAGGAAGAAGAGGAACTGTTTTTCACTGGAGGGCTGAGTACCCGAGGTTGGTTGCTGGGACCATTAGTGTTCTTAGGAGGCTATGAGAAAAGAGAGAGAAAAAAAAGATGTTACCATCCAACCATGATATTAATGTTCTCCATAGGACTAGCTTCGTCTAGAATTGTTGTGTAGGCAGGACTGTACAGGAAGCCAATAGATAAGTTTCTATTTCAGGATTCTGTAATTCCATATGCTAAACCCATGATGAACAATACACTATTTAAGATACCATGATGCCATGTAGACTGAGAGTGCTATTCAACATGAAACAGGACAATGAGCTGAGTTGCATGAACAGCCATAACATTACTCCTCTAGTCATGACCTAGAAAACTTGGACTCAAGTGGATGTAAATACTTTAATAGGTTTCTTATTAAAGGGGACAAAGTCAGAACAGTGAAACAGCAACTCTGAGACTGCACATAAGATTAAAGGTTCTGTAAGTGATTTAAGATGTTTCACTAGCTTTCACCATTATGTTAACTTCAAGCACACAACCTCTCTCCAAAATCCAGACCTCCAATGAGATCCAAGCATTCCAGAATGTGAAAAAAATCCAGAATGTGAAAAAATTTATTTTATAAAATTTAAATGAAAATAATTTAATTAAATGAATGACCAACCAGCCAAATTCAGGTAGTTTTACATAATATTATGTACTGTGAAGGCAAAGCTCTACAGGTACCTTTTCGTAATGTCTGATTTAAAGAAATTGGGCTCAAAACAAAAAATATAATAACAACGTCAATGAAAAGTTAACTGAGTCGCAATGTAATGAAAGAAGAGACAAATACATTTTTTTTCTCGAATTGTGACGTATCCGTGTGCAGCGGAATATCGAAAAAAAATGTTGGGCAGGGCCTGTATTCAAGTCATCAGTTGTTGATTGGATGGAGGCAGATCTGCATGCGAGCTTGCAGTCGACTAAAATAAAGGGCTGGGGTTTAAGCAGGCTAATTGATGAAAGAAGTGCAGCATATGTCACAATAGAGAAGTCTGTAAGTTTCACTGGAAGATCCAGTTATGATGTTTTGATTAAAAATTATGGGCTCAAAAAAAAAGGAAAAAGAAACTGAAATGTATGCATTTCGTTCAAAGTAAGATTAATAGCATGAATTTGGAAGATAGGGTGAATTTCCATTTCATGCTGATTTTAATTAAATTAAAAGAAACCAGGGATTGTGATAGTTCAAAAAACAAAGAAAATATGTTTTCCTGCATATTTTATATAGGCCTATATCACGGATGGGCAACTTCAGTCCTGGAGGGCTACTGTCCTACAGAGGCCGTTTCTCAATACCAAGAGCGCAAGTTCGGACTTGCGTCCTTGGTATTACGGACTTGTCAAGTTCGATTCAGGAGAACGAACTACCAAGGACGAGAGTCCGGTTATTCTGCAATTGGAACAGCGTGTTCTTGATCGCATCACTCAGCACGCTCAGGCTACTCCGGCTATCCCTTTATGTATATTTTGGGCAACAATAAAACGAAATATGCTACAACCCTGCCTCTTTTCGTCAACTAATAAAACTAAATATGTTATAAAACACCATTCTGCCTCTTTTCATAAAAAACATCTGCAGCCAAATCGGTAGAACAAACAACCAAAGATAGACTTATACACAAGACGAATTATACGTCAAGTTTATCCTCTAGACTAGAGACATCAGAGCCAGCGGCAAACGTCAGAAGCACTAGCCGAGGAAAAGCTGTTCCAGTTGGGGTTGATGAGCAGTGAGCACTGAGCACCCAGTGAACGCTTGGATGTCATAACTCCGAAAACGTCAGATACATTTTTCAATCTTTATAAATAAACCACAGATCTGAGATTTAAACAACCACATTCTCGCCTGAAACAGTCTTAAAATTACATTTCATGTCACAATAACAGTAGTATTTAGATATTACGCGGGTTTTCTCCTTTGCTATTGACACTTGCTGGTTGGTGCGAGATGGATTCTGGGATACCTGGCTGTCTCAAGTCTGCACAAGTCACCTCTCAATGCATCCTCGGTAAACGGGGCGGATCAAGAACACATCTGTGGATCTGAACTGGACTTGGCTAGATGTGAACTTTGAATTTGAACAGTATTTGGGCAGTGAATGATGACGTTTCACATGTCCACAAGAACACAAGTACAGACAAGAACGCATATTGAGAAACGGCTTCAACCCTAATCAAACACACCTGAACAAGCTAATCAAGGTCTTTGGGATAACTAGAAAGTTACGGGCAGGTGATTTTTTTTCAGGGTTGGAGCTAAACTCTGTAGGACAGTGGCCCTCCAGGACCGAAGTTGCCAATCCCTGGCCTATATATTTGAACAGGGAATTTCACCAGCCTTTGTGCCTGGAAGGCAAAACAATTAATTGCATACCTTGTTGACAGGCAAATAACATTTCTGAATGGCTGGTTTACTGATTGGCTAAAACATGTCTCGCTCCCCTTGTTCTTTTTTGGAGTTAAAGTGTCTAGGGCTGTTACTGAGACAGGTGTGATTTCTCACGACACCTTTTACAGTGAGGCCTGTCAGGTATTAGAGGCAATTCATGTGCTTACAGCTCAAATACTGTTTAAGAGTTTAGGGTCTTTCTTTACCCAGCTCAATACAGGTTGAGAATTTAATAAGCAGTAAGGTATTTCATGACCCTGCCAGTAGACTAAACATAAGAGGAAGTCCAAGATAAAAATCCTTGGAGATCCTTTCTCAATCTGATTGTAGCTGAAGCAGAGCAGCATGGTAAGCCTGAGTCCACCCACACAAACT
This sequence comes from Cyprinella lutrensis, assembly GCA_027497675.1. Taxonomy (NCBI): domain Eukaryota; kingdom Metazoa; phylum Chordata; class Actinopteri; order Cypriniformes; family Leuciscidae; genus Cyprinella; species Cyprinella lutrensis. The sequence goes on from JAOTRC010000022.1 coordinate 23,871,784, forward strand.
GGATGACAACATGGGAAATCCTCCATCTTTGAACTGCTGCATCATCAATGTTCCTAAAGCCTAGGTTTCATAATATCCAGTGCTCTCCTATCACGTGGCCAACCAGCTATAGCCCAGAGGACGATAAAGGAAAGGTTCGGACAACTGCACAGGCAAACGCAGAACACCACGGAGGGCAGGCTGCAAACTCATGCACGTACTTATAACTATATCACCAGTTTAAGCATTTAAACATGATAGATCATTTTTGTAAACATATCGAATAGAAGTCACAGTTCATTCGAATGGCATCACCCACTGATCAAAGGTCAAGAATTGCAATCGTCAACCTGAGAGCCAGTTTATTCACATTATCCACCCTCACCCCATGAAATAAAAAGACAGACATGTATAATTCACCGCACGGTCATATAACAGGCTGAGACATGACAACTTTTATTATTCATGCCCATTTCAATGACTCTAATTCCGAAAATTCTCACACTTTTTCTCACCGGGAAAGCAGCTAAAGTGAGTTTGAACCCCATAAAGAAGGAGAACGAGATCTTATCTTTTACTTTATTAGGTTTTATTTTGCACACTTGCTCTTTATAAACATAACATATGGCCAAAGCAATGTTCCTGTCATGCCAGTAAAGCTTTGTTGACTCAAAAAACAAAACAAAACAAAAAAAGAACAAAAAGAGACCGTACATAAAATTGGATCACCCGCCTGTGCTTTCCTGATGGCTAAATAAAATGGAATTATCTGGAAAGAGTGAAACAAAAGAAAAGAGTGGGGGAGGGTTATAAACACTAACTCATTCGGTGGCTAAACATGAGCCAGAGAGCAGTGTGCGAGAGACTGAGCTCTCCTGAAATATTCACACTAATCCATTTGAGGCATGAAGGGGTAAATCAACAGGAATGGAGACAAGGAGAAAAGCTATAGGGGAAAGGAGGGAGGGCGTATATGAGAAAATGAGTAATAGAGAGAATATGACGTGAGCGAGCAAGAGAGAGAGAGAGAGCGAGCGAGGGGAAAATGCAGCAAGCCATGAGCACTGCAGCTATGTTACACATCTATAAATAACTGAAATTACAGGCTGCCAGCGCTGCAGCAATTTCAATCTCTCTCCTCGCTCAGGTCATCAACGTCACCGCTTATAATGAAACTATATTGGAACAGAAACGTGCATAAGGCACTGCCACTCAAAGCCTGATGCACACATGTGGCACATCCCACGGACCAAAAACGAAACAGGAAGAAAAGTAGACAAGGCACCAAAAGCTAGCTAACATAGCATTCCCTGTTAGCATGCAAGCTAGAAAATAAGAAATGGAGAGAAGCAGTTAGCACAAGATGGCGGCAATTGTGTAGCCTGCCGCATGAGCCTGTAGCTGTTCAGTTCCTGCTAGCCCCCTCCCCCACCTCCACCCTTTCCTCCCC
>JAOTRC010000022.1:23873247-23886490 GCA_027497675.1 Cyprinella lutrensis
GCTCTCTCACTCACTCACTCACCCGTCCTCTCGGTCTCTTCACCGTAGACATGTTTTTTCTTTTCTTCTTTCCCCCCTCTTCCCTCACTCCAACCGCCAACAAAAGCCTTGCCCTTTCGCCGTTTTCTCTCTCTCTCACTCTCTCTCTTTTGCACACTCCCTCCTCCCTTCTCTCTCTCTCTCTCTCTCTCTCTCTCTCTCGCTCACTTTCGCTCTCTCCCTTCCTCCCCCGGCAGGTCCGTGGCTGAAGAAGCCCTGTTCACCACCTCCTCCTCCCCTGGCCAGGCTGCATGGAGCCGCGCTTCACGGAAAACGAGGGAATGAGGAAGAGACTGATGAAGCAGCCACGCTGGTCCTGGATTCTCTCATTCTGCTGTGCTCAGCTGGGCTCTGTCTATTCTTTTCCCTCCCTCTCTTGCTCTCTCTTTCTCATCGATTCCCTCCAACTGTCCGTCCGAGAACAACTGCACTCGATCTCGCCCGGCCGTCGTTTTCTCGTCCACTCTCTTGCGTTCACACACACGCATAGACCAACAAGACTTCTCGTTCCTCTTTCTCCTTTCACATACCAGACGAAGGTAGGATTGCTAACACAAAAGGTTTTTTGTACTGGCTCAGTTGGACGCTCCGTAGCTTGTTTTCCTTATTTCCACTTGTTTTCTTTCCTTCCTTTTCCCTTGTTCCCCTCCCCTCTCTCAGGCTGGGGTGTGTGCGGCGAGCAGGAGACGCAGACGCAGCGGCGAGAAATGAAAGCACAAAGCAGCAAAACGCATCAGCATGAATATTAGAGATGTCGTTAAAATCCGGACTCGTTTTTCTCTCTCTCTCCCTTGCTCGCTCACTCTCTCTCTCACCCTCTTTAGCTCATTGTGAAACAGGAGGTCCAGCAGAGGGTGCTAGCTGTTATTACATTAACTTTCACAACTTAACCCTAAAAATACTGATTTTTTTTTTCTTACTGAATCCAACCAGGCATAAAAAAATAACAACAAGTGTTCAAGACAAATGAATACACCTACTACACATACATTCAACAGATAATTTGCATTAAAACAGCTTTGTTTTTATCCAAACAAGTAAAATAAAATCACAATTATAATTTTAAATGCATCATAATCATGTCAGCACTACAGTCTTCAGATTTACACACACAGGCAGGTGGCTTGAGTTCATGTGCAGCTGGATCGACTAACAGGAAGTGACAACAGACACTCAACGGGAAATGAGGTTGTGTCCTCACTTTCCCAAAGTGTGATAGATGGGCCATGTGCAACTGTTCACGTGCACTGCAAAAAAAAAAAAAAAAACACTTGTGCCCACACACACACATCAAAAATGAAAGCAAGTGTTTGCACGAAAAAATAGAGAGGAGGAAAACGAGTGTTTATGCCACACCCCAATCTGAAGTGACACACAAAAGTGGGTCAGCTTAGCATAAGAATCTTACAGAGTTGCAGAGAGATTAGCTTTGGCAAGGCCTAGCCTTGGGACTAGAGTAAGATCAACTTTTACAAGGTTAAATTGAGTAAACGCAATACAAGAGACCTGAAAGTCATTTAAAAACACTCCTTCTCACTAGGTGGCACACTGTGTAGCTGCAGCATGTGCAGATTTCTCCTCTGGCAGTACAATAGGTACAATATTATGGAGCCATAAAGTGACATGGTGGTGGAAAAAAAATGAGATGGGAGGAAAAAGTCAAAGGTTTTGCGCTCTGGCGCTTACCCCGATTAACTTTGTTTAAACAAAACTCGGGGGAACGCAAAACGTTAAATAGAGAACACAAAATCACTGACAAATAATTTATTCCATTTCATACATTTCTTTTACCACCATGTCCTTTTAAGGGCTCCGTAAAATACAATGTTCTGTAACAGGCTTCGTGTGACAGAGAGAGATAACAAAACAGAGAGAGAGATAACAAGGCCTTGAAGTTTGGACTCAAACGAAGGCTCCAATACACAGTTCATGCGATCATCTACTTGATCAAATTAAATTGATAAATATAAATAATAATTAAATAAATCATATAATGGAATATGCCAGCAATTTGTAAAGAGGATGTGGTAATGTGAAAATGTTATTGCTACATTACTTTAAGATTTATAAAATTTGTTTAGTACTTAATTTTATGTGCAAACTGTGTTTGTGTGTACAGGCAGCCAAGAAGGAATAACTTAGAAGATGAATAAAGCAAAGAAAAGAGTGTGCTTATATGTACCGTAGGGAGGAAAAAGAGAGATATGAACATGTTCTGAAGGTCACATGGCGCAAACCACCTCTACACCATGGGAACCAAATGGTTAATATGTAAATAAGATGCAAGCATCACCAAGATATTGGGAGGAGTTTAGCTCCACAGAGAAAGAAAGAGAGGGAGAGAGAAAGAGTTGCAAGCCAACCAAGTTAATGAAAGAATACAAGCTTGATTGTCTAGGTATTCTTTTTGTAACTGACCTAAAAAATGTAACTTCTCCCACTCTACAAAGCAATGCGCTAAATGCAGTAATAATGCCATTGTTTGAAACCTGGAAAACTGCAGAAGTGCACCAGTGATGACTTGGACCCATAAGCCCACAGTAATCGGGGTCTGCATTAGCACAATTGTGGTACTGACCACACCAAACAAACAGTAGTGGCCAAAAGTTATGTCTTGAGGGAAAATTTGCTTTTATTGGCACTACAAGTTTGATTAAACCAACAAAATATGAGGAATATATATATATATATATATATGTTTATCTGACACAATTAAATTATATGTCCAAAAAGACAAACTACAATGGGTTTTAATTTACTATGGAAAAAAAAAGCTCACAGGAAAAGCATACACACAAAGAGTATTCTCTTGGTTATGTCATAAGTGAACAGTTGAGAAAGAAACCGGATGTGTGTTCTGATATTCGGTCAGTGCACTTCCATCTTAAAGTGACAGTAGCCTAATATCCCTGCTGTTATCTGATCATTAATGTTAAAATAAAAATTATAGCTTTATTAAATTTCGAAAGTGAACAATTAGGGTTATAGTGATGAAAGAGAAAACTAAAAAAAGTGATGACGACAACTTGTAGGATAAGTGTGCCGTGTAAAGTAAACAGCATCCCCAGGTGCTCCCTTGAGAAACAGACCAAAAAAGTGATGTGTGATGCACCCCTGATTATAGATCCATAGATCCACCATTTCCTTTTCTTGTTGTTGATGACCTCCCTCTTAAGTTTACCAAAAGCACTTTTATAAAAACCTTACTTAAATGTCACATTTTCACACAATTATGACATATTTAAGTTCTCACTTGTTTCTGAGTAGGAATGGGACGATTACCGGTTTCACAATAAACCACGATAATGTACTAAAATGTACTAAAGGTTTGTTCCAAACCTTGATTCTGATTGGTCAATAGCTGTGCTTTTTTCATGTTAAAACACGGCTATGACCGCTTCACCCAACGGTTCAATTTATCACTGCGCAACACGGCAGTTCCTGTGTTGTTTTTATTTGAGCTTTCGTGCATATATTACACATTAGAACGTTATTGCTGTTCACGGTCAGGGACTATTTTGTTTCTAGCGGAAGGAAGGCTTTTAGTAGGGAGACGCAAGACGGCAAGTTGTATTTGAAAGAAACAAGAACACGCGTCCGTTGTGATACATGAATGCTATTGATGACGGTCATTATAAAGAAGGAAATGGCACAGAATAGAATCTTGCTTTATAAAACTGCAAAGAGCTGCTTATTTATTTGTTGTTTGTTGATTTTCAAATAAACTTGTTGAAACGTTTTCAGTGTGAGCATCAGGTCTTTTTGAACGCTTTCATCTCATTTTAACAAAACCATGATAATACTGATAAATCAAAATCACAATACTTTTGGACATTGAATTTTCATACCGCCCCATAGATCTGAGCTTTTATAACAGTCTAACACTGTAATGATATCCCTGCCCATAACCTAAAATTTGTGTCCTGCTTAGGTGAAAATGAATTACACTGTCAGGACCAGAGAGAGAGAGTTTAGAGTCCATAATTAGGACTAGACCTGCAGAATAATGTGGAGTACAGCGGATAGAGCTGGAGGAAAGAGAGGATTAATGAGCGAAGGCCTGATGTGTAGCATTGGTTTCCTGAACCCATTAAACACGAAGGCTATTAATGACCCACACAGTACACACCACAAATCCCCTCTAAAACACACACACTACACGTATTTGCTTTCACACGTTCTCCAGTGCATAAATGGTCTCAAAAACATAATGGCCACATGCAAACAACAAATCTATCATATCAGTTTTTTTTAATTGTGATTTGAGCTAAAGAAGTAAAATCTATGACACCCAAACCAAACAATAACTCAGGTAAGCAAAAGAATTTTGGCCAATATACAACATGTTTTTGCAGTATAGATTGTTGTAGCCATTTGCAGACATGTTTGTAGCGCATGTGACGGCAATGGCCAATCTGAAGTGTAAGTTAGTCAGAATACGCTCAATACGCCACTGTGTGTTCTGCATGATGCCTGCATACTTTCTTTCCACTCAGTCATTGAGTGTGAACTGAAGTGATATCATCTTCATTGATTCTTCTTTGTTTCTGTATATAATTTTGCTCGCTTACTGAAAGTAACCTTTAGCGAATTTGAATACATTTTATTTTTCAATTTTCATGCTGCTAAGTCAAGACTGCAAAGTTTTGCAGACTCAATCTGAAACTGTGATGTTTGACATTGTTGTGATAACCATAGCATCATATTGGACAAAAAATTGATATGTCAAAATAGATGCATTTTCTTGCATTAACTTAAAATGTAAGTGCAAAAAAACAGCCACTTGTTCTGTTACCATGATTCCTTTTTTTTCATTTTATTACTAACATTTCACTTTATAATCAATATTTGAAGGCTACATTCTAATGTTTTAATGTTTTATTTTTGCTTATAATTATTGATATTTAATTAATTCATTTATTTACTATTTTTATTTTCAAATAATAATTTAAAAATATATATATTATAATAAAAAAAGATAGAATTTTGATATGGTACTGAGAATAGAACAGAGCACCATAAAATTTTACTGGTATTGGTACCAACTATTACATTTTGGTAACATGACAGCACTAATTCAGAGATTGGTTGGGTGACCTAATCTGTCTCAGAGGATTACCATCAACCCTAGTCTCGGTCTATGCCATAACTCACTATAGGGTTCTACAGAGCAAACAAAGAGACAGAGAAAACACATAAATATACATTACACAAATAAATAAGGCTGCAGAGTAGATTAATAACTGCTAGTGACACAGACAGACAGACAGACAGACAGACAGACAGACAGACAGACAGACAGACAGACAGACAGACAGATAGGAATCGTAAGTTGTGCAGGCCATGAGGAACCCAGGAAAAGAGATACATGCCGCAGGGAAAAGAGAAAGAGAGCACACAGCGGGCAGCCTCCACTAGACCTTTACACTTCTTTCATTATTTAGAGCAAAAGGGAAAGACTGAGAAAACAAAACACACCGTCAGATACACATGCAAACATCACTCAAACACACTGAACACCATTCACAAAAATGCAAATTCTTAAATCAAAGTACACATACTGACAAATAAAGAGGAAGAACCTGCCAATTTGTTTGCCAGTCTTGCATGCTATGCTGTGGCCAGAGAAAAAAGAATGGAGAGCCGTAAATGACACCGTGTTCACTGGTGTAACACGTACATTTCTGAAATGTAAAACTTGGACAGTCACTCCTGATAACAGATCACTCTAAATAGAAATGTAGACACATGCATTTTCTGTAAAGCTGCTATGAAACGATATGTACTGTATTGTGAAAAGCGCTATACAATTAATTGTGAATTTAATTAAACGAGAATTCTACATCTCTTTATAGGCTCCTACATATTTTTATGCAATTTACAATTCATATTTATTTACCATCATCGAATGATTTCCAAGGGCCCAATGAAATCTGTTTTATTTCCCCCAAATGCTGTGTATTGCTATATAATGGCTTAATTAAATTTTAATAAATAAAAAAGCACGTCTCAGGGTTCCAGACTGCGACCAAATTGGTCGCACTTGCGACCATTTTTTTGAGAATGTGCAAGTTAAAATTGTATGTGGTCGCAAATGTGCGAGTGGATGCTCGCGCAATAGAACGCTGTTGTATCAGCTGCTGCAGTCCGTAACTTATTGTAGCATATCACACGAGGCCCGAGTTCAGTTAACTTGTTTATTCGCCAGAGCACAACCTGCAGGTATTCAGAAACACAGCTTTAGAATAGAGCAACAAAAACAACAGACGAACTTCCTCAACCCGCCCCCCTTCTCCACAGGCCGCCAACCAACAGCGCGCCCGGGGTTCCACATGGCTGATTGACAGCCACACAGCCATTGACAGTCGCTACATTATGTTCAAAATGGACGAGTAAGCTACATCATGAATCCATTTTCCAAACCATGTTTTTGATTTATCCTGAATCACAACGGTACACCTATAATAAGTGTTTATATTCAGACTATTTTATCCCACGATCGACTCGGATGCGGAGTTGCCCAGTGCCAGCGTAACTCACCATAGACATTAATGGAGAGAAGTAGCTCCGGCTACGGTGTTCTTCCACATGTGTGCAGTTTATTTATTGACGAACGTAGACGTCACGTGCAGTGCACACTGATGGTGAAACGCGCTAATTACAAAAAAAAACCATGCTAATTACGAATTCACGAATTAAGGCATATAAAAATGAAAATGTCTCGCGAAACAGCGTGCCCCTTCCTACGTCTTTTCAGCAGTTAGATGAGAGTAATCGCTCGACTGAGGAAAAGCAAATTATTATAAAATGCAGAAGGTAAGGAGTGTGAGATTTTTGATTTTTGTTACAATTATAAACTTTGATAATGAAAAATCTGCATTATAGTATTATAATACTCTAATCTTTTAAAATGTTATGCATACATTTGAATGTTTAATGATTTTTTAAAAGAGAAAGATGATGCTGATAGAAAGATTATAATAGATAGATAGATAGATAGATAGATAGATAGATAGATAGATAGATAGATAGATAGAATATGATTCAAATGTAAATAGATTGTATATAATTCAAATGTAAAATGTTTAAAATTACAGATTAAAATTACACTCCAAAATCCATTAAAAGCCTGAAATTTGGCAATGATAATTAATATATTATAGGTGTTTATGCTGCAACCCTGAAAGCTTTCACTAGCTTTGGTCCATTAAAACTACTATTCATCAGCATGCATTGATTAATCCCATGGCAAAAAATAAATAAATAAATAAATAAATAAAGGTGCAACCAAATCATATGCTGGTGCGACCAACTGAGAAAGTTGGCAGCACCAGTGCAACCAGTGGAAAAGTTAGTCTGGAGACCTGACTATATAAAAACCACAGAATAGTATTAATTATGGCTTGGTTTTACTTACTATTCCTTGGTCTCTTTGTCCCATTCCACTACAATTTTAACATGAGGAGGTCCTCCTGGTCCACAGGATTTATATGCTCTACAAAGGAGAGTTTGAGGAAAGAGGATTTATCAAATTAGTTATATAGTGATACAGATAACCAATGAAATGTGTTGGTCTTCAGCACAACCACATTTTGATTATTTGAAATGCAATTACGTCCATTTTATAAATATTAAGAACATGTTCAATTGGTCAAACGGCCAGTAGAGTTTCTGATGAAGTGCTTCAATCATTACATGCTAACGCAATAAGTGCTAGCTTTGCCACTGGAGTGTCTGTCCAAGCCAAACATCCCCAAGTCAGGGATTACTAAAATAGCAGTGAAAATGATTTTTATGCTTGGCTGAACTATCCTTTTAACAGACGATTCAGTATCCAAAATGAAGCAGCCTTGTTTTTTCACATTTGTTTCATGTAATATTCACCCTGCCTGCAACACTAAAGCGGTTCTGAACTTTTAATCTATGCTCATTAAAACATCTCGACTAATGTGATGTCTTTGGGAGGTGTGTAGTTAATAGCGCTTTAATAAAAGTACTGAGTATTTGCTGGCTGCACATGTAGCCAGCGGAAATGGTGAATGATGAAACAATGAACATGTTTTTTACATTTTTTAAAATGTAAGTTCACACAACACCATGGTCATGCATAACAAACCTTTCCACAGTGGGGTGACATAGTGGCTGCTCCTCTTGTGGCAAAAGATATGTGATTCCAACCACTCCAACCACACGCAGACTAAAAGGTCCCACCTAAAATAATCAATCCACCTTATTAGTTCCAAGTTGCATTGAAGACAAAAATTATTAATTTGGACTGATCCCACCAGACTAACGTCAATTAAAACAAATAAATAGCTGTATTTCAACACCAGCAGAAGTATCACTGACCTGAATGTAAACCCCTGGCCTTAGTAGGTGACGCATTTTCTCCAGAATTTCTTTCTGCAAGACATCCCATGTCACACTGCGCTCTAGATACAGTACGAATGGAAGACCAAACCTGCAACAAACAGATATTCCACTTAAGTCTAATATTTTCAGGAGGTTTTTGCATACATTTTAAGACATTCTCCATGTAAAGGCCAATTTATACTTCTGCGTAGGGTGCGCGCACTAGGTACGGCGTAGCATACGCACAGACGCGTACCATACCGCGTACCCTTCGCCGTAGCCTGACGCGCACCTCGTCAAAAATGTAACTACACGTCGCGACGACGCGGACCGCAAGTTCTGTGATTGGTCGGCATTTCCTCCTACACTTTTCCGTACGTACCATCTCCTCTGACGTCTTCTCTCGTTTCTGCCTTTTAGTTTTAGTAATTTTACTAAAATTAACGGTTTTTCCACCTCAATAAGCTCCAACTTCAACATGATTGGCCAACTTCTTTCAGTCGCCATTGCTTGTAGTAACCTAGCCGCGAGGAACCTAAACACAGTGGAACATTAAAACCCTCTGCCGCCAACTAGTGTTTCGGAGCAGTACTGCAGAGACCTGAACGCAGAAGTATAAATGCTCATGACGGCGTCGCCTATGTGCGTAGCCTACGCCGTACTCTACGGCGTACCCTCGACGCAGAAGTATAAATTGGCCTTAAGATGTTGTGTCAAATATAATGGAAATTCAACTGAAGTGTTAGCATGAGGGAAAGACAATAATCAAGGTGTTAGACTGTTTTCGGCTGCTGGTTTTACCTCCGTCCTTGATGGCCAGTGCAAGCTCTGTTACAGATCAGGAGAATCATTTTCTCACATCCAGTGTTTTTGTTGGGTGATGCTGGATTCATTGCACCCTGCATGAAAGATGGCGTTCGGCTGGTCTCCGCTCCGTATTTCAAATTGTTCTGATTCAAATTTGCAAGGAGGCTCCCTGGAAATCGTCAAAAAACGTTACTTACATCGTTTAAAACCAAAGAGAACTAGTAAGAAGAGATCTAAGCTAAGTTAGTTCCTATGTTTCAAAGACAAAGGACTATCTTGAGTTTATTATTAGTTATGTTTCAATAAAGGTTGATTAGTTATGATTAGGATTATTTAACATGACTATACAGTTTTTCTTAAGCCCAAAGTATTCTTCGGTTTTTACGTGTACACTAGGGTATGCGTACAGCATGAGTGCCAAAAATATTGTCATCACCACGACTTGATTTTTCTGTATGCTCAGCTGAATTGCCATGAATTTGTTTTGTGCCAATTAGTTGGTCTAAACTAACCGACTAACTTTCGACTGTTAAATAACACTGGCCTGGCTGGTTTTTACAGTTGAAAAAGAATTAAGACGAAACAACAAACTCTTGGAGATGCAACAACAATAAGCGACAACGTTGAAGAGTGATTGTGTAAAGGGCTTAAAAGATACACACAAAAGTAATAAAGACATTTCTCATCAGTAATAACTTCTGGAGAGAAATAGCACAGACCAACACTGAATAAAGATTTTCTAGTATGTTCGCACTTGCTATGAAACTGAGAATATTTTGAATACGCGTTTAGCTGTAGGCCTACGCTAAGTGTTCGCGTCAAAACTGACGTATACTTTGGGCTTTAACCAAAGTGCAATGCATGAAAAAGTACCTCTTTTAGAGCGAATGTTTTCTAATCTAAAAGTCTCAGGAGTTTCAAAAGCAAAGACTGAGTCACTTTCTTGAATGATATCAAGATCGTCGTCATCGTCACAAAAGGAGCGGTGGAAACCGTCGTAATACATTTCAGTCAGGACAAACTGCACAGACATAAGGCAAACAAACAGGAAACGGCTTTGGTTGATGACATTATATGGGAAGACGAACACACAAACAGCAATTACTCTAACCCTCCATCAGTGCCCACACCTCAATATTAATGGATAATCAATATTGTATTCAGGGAAACAGTAAAAATTTCTGAATGATGCAAAATAACACATCGGTACTGTGCAAAAAACCTGTGGAAACTGCACCTGGTCTGGTGGGATCTTTGTCTCACGCGATACGGCCTCTCTCAGTCTGGACACGGTGCTGTTGAGTGGCACGGCCACACCAATCCTCATGCAGTGAGAGTACTTGCCTTGATAAACCACGGTCACATACAGAGGCCTGAGGAATGTCAAGTGATGAAACAAATTAAATCCAACTTTCGGTGCACAGATAGCCAGCCTAGAGCAAACAAGGGCACGATAATGAAAAATTCATGGATTCCACCATGAAAAATTCAAACTTACAGCTTTTTGGTTGCCAACCCAGATCTTTAATCATTAGTACACATCACCACCTAACAAGGGATGCACGATATATCGGTCATCATATAGGTATTGGCCGATATACATGTTAATTTTTAATGTTATCATTATCAGCCCGTTATCATTAAGGCCGATATATATATATATATATATATATATATATGTGCAACATGTGCAACGCAAGTCGCAAGCATGTATAGATGGTAATCCAATAAGCCTGATTGTATCACCAATACCTTCACATTATTATAGAACTTAATGGCGAGGAGTTACATAGAAGGGGAGACACTCTGAAACAAAGCATGTAAATGAAGTATACAGGTTTAGAAACCTGCTCTTAGCCAGGGAGTGTTACCAATTCTAATCCAATCAGCATAACCAGGGGCTCCCAGAGCCATTAAAGACAAAGAGTCTCAGTAATCTGACCAGGACTGGCCGAATCTCTTGCTCATTTATAATCATTGCTCATTGCTCAAATGCTAAATTCAGTCTAACAGACTTTCGCCTTTTATTTACTATTGAACTGGAACCTATATTAAACATATAATACATTTGTAACACTACAGGTGGAATGGACATTCAATGGAGGGACAGAAATTAAAAATAGGGTTTAAAAATTTCTTAATTCCTTTAAAAGATAATTGAAAGTCTTAGTTTGAAACGACATGATTGCGAGTGAATGATGACAGAATTAGCATTTTTGGGTGAACGATCTTTTTTAAAAAAAAATGCTATCATATTCTTACCTGAAAGCACTACAATGTAATTTAAGTGAGGGTTTAGATGAAAAAAAAAACACATTACGAAAAAGAAGGGAAAAAAAACCCATTACTTTAAAATCCAAGCAGATACACCGTAATGCACTACTTGCAGACTTTTTTTAATGCATTTAGCAGTCTGTAATGACTGAAAGCATTTAGCATTGCTTTAATGATGCTTGATCACCTCTCCAAATGCATTAGGAAGCAAACTCGTCTCTAAAGAGGAAAACGCAGTGTGCAGTGGCCCCAGAAGACGAACACTTACTGGCTAAATCAACAACTCTTCATTAAGACCTTCCCACGTGAAGTGGCATATCAAGGAAGGGTAGTGAATAAATGGCCTATGAAATAATACACAGAGATAACAGCAATTGCGAAGCATGGATATCCAGAATAAAGCCAAATGAAATCTACTCCCACAGACTGTGACGACCAGGGCAACTATAAGTCAGCGCTTAAGTTGCACATCGTTGAACCAAGATGAAATTTCCTCTTTCTCGGATCGGTCATTCTTCATGCTGGCAGAGCATAAGCTCTAAATCTACTCTCTCTGCACTAATGTTTTTCAGAGTGGAGAGACGCCGACAGTGCAGAAAGCTACAGTGGGTGGAAGGGTCAAAATAGCCCCGATTCCTCTTTATGATGTAGAACTTCTTGGATTAGGGATGACATGAAATCACCGGCAGGGTTTTACAAAATAATGATGTGGAAGTGAATCCTGCCCAGCTAATCTACTCTCCCTGGGACTATTATTCACTGGTTCATCATCTCTGAAGTACTATGTGGGGCAGATGGGCTGTACAGTAAATCACTGTCTTCTAATAGTACGCTGCCTTTTATCATTAATGTGTCCTAATAAATTCCGCAACTTAAAAAAATGCCTCTGGATTAAACCAAGTGCTCTCCTTGATCATCCACTTCACTGGCCTCTTAAAAATAGCATCACCGCATCTCAGGAGAGAAGCAGAACTGGATAATAATTTGAAGGGAAAAGGTATATTTTTAGAACCTAAATCAAAGAGAAATGGCAAATTCAGAACTTTTGTATTTTATGAAGGGATATTTTGAGAAAAAGTAAAAAAAGTAAGCACTTAAAAAAACAGATATCTAAGTCATATCTGTGGTATGCTGTCAGTTTCTACAGAAAATTTGGTTAACCAATTGGTTTAACACTGATTGCTAACTGCCACAACTGGAAAAAGAGCAGCAGAAGAAGAGACAATATATGCACAAACACAAAACAACATGGCAGGCAAGAGCTTGCTAGAAGCCTATATGCTTTCAATACATTTTTGTGATAAATTTTCCAGTTGGTACGTAGCTAACCGCAACAGTGACTTCTGTGTACCGTTACACACCTAATATTAGGGCTGGGTAATAAATATCGATTTCTCTTTATTAATCGATTCTCATTTTTACGAACCGATATCGATTCTTAAATCTCAAGATTTGATTAGTCATCCTGTTTCATTTGAACGAATGGGACATTGTATCGCGGCTGCGCGCATCCAAAAAAAAAAACAAAAAACGAAATAATCTTTGTCCTTTGTTACTATTGTTTGACGTTTTGACGTGAGATCGCTCTGGCTCAGCTCTAGAGAAGCAGCGCTGATCTCTCTTACAGGTTAATAATAACAGTCACAGCATGAAATAAACATGAATGAGCATCTGAAAGTGTGTTAAAACAGAGCACAACTTATCGAAATCCGTATCATGTCACATTGATTCGCTCAATCAGCGTTTCAACCGTGGAAAGACGTCAGTTAAA
>JAOTRC010000022.1:23901911-23915458 GCA_027497675.1 Cyprinella lutrensis
TATGGGCTGTTCAAAGATTAATTTCGATTAATCGCATCCAAAATAAAAGATTGTTTACATAATATATTTTTGTGTGCTGTGCATAATTATTTTGTATATATAAATACACACATGCATTTAAGAAAATATGTTAATATATAAATGTGTTAATATATAAAATATGTATATTTATACATAATATTGATTGTTTCTATATATTTAAATATATACACACACAGTATTTACATGTAAATAAACTCTGAAAATATATGCATGCATGCAAATGTATTTATGTATACAAAACAATTGTAGACAGCACACACACATATATTATGCAAACAAACTTTTATTTTGGATGCGATTAATCGCAATTTATCTTTGCACAGCCCTCATACATACGTGTACACACAATCTTAAAAGCAGTATTTGCAAATGCACTTATAAAGCAGTTATCTACCCAAAATGTCACTAAAGCAGCACATTCCAACTAAACACAATAAGACCAGTTTCATTTTTTATGCATTTATTGGCTTTTAACAAATAAAAAAAAACAAAAGTACATTACTTACACAGCTGAGCTAACATCAGTATTCTTACTGAAACTGCCCAGAATAGACAAAAAGAAAAGCATTGTTAAAAAAAGGAAAAAAAATCTAAAAAATGTCAACCATCATAAATTTCTAGATAAATAGGACTCTCTTATAGAGGCCATTCATTTAATTGAACTGCTCCACTATTTACACATCAAACCCATTTCGATCAAACCATTAGGACACAATAAAAGTGAATTACTAAAAAATAAGATTAACTTAGTCTTACTGAATAGTATTTGCCTTGCTCTGTATTTTACATTAAAACCATTTCATACACAGGATATTACAAACCAAAAAAAAAAAAAAAAAACTCAACCCAAATACATCAAGACGCAAAAAAAAAGAGAGAGAGAAAAGCATTCTGTCCCAGCCTGCTAATGAATGTTTCACATTAAGACTATTAACCATGTTTGTGGAGAAAGGAAAACCAAAAGGAAACTATCAAATCTATCAAATTATTTGTTAGAAAACCAAGTTCATCATTTAGAAGATCATGACCTACACAAATAAGTGAGGTGGTTTGTTGTGCCTGAAAACATGTGCAAGTTACATTATTCGCTAGAACCATCTCTGTGCCATCTGTGCATTCAAGCCTCAGCATTGAAATGAACGAGTGGGGTCTTTAGTTCTACACTGGGAACGTGTCTATAGTTCTGAAGCCATTAAAGCAGTTTAAAATGATTTTCTTTTAAAGCTGAGCAAGGGTTTTGCAAATGAAGATGAAGTTCATAGAACTGCATCAGAATTCTATACATGTGGTTCAGCGCAGAAACAGTAGCATAGCGCCCCTCCTGGTGGACAGACACAAGCACTGAATGTTCACGTCTGAAGGGGGTTGTCTTCTTTGCTGAAAGGCTGAGTGGAACCAGGCTTCACCCAAGACAGCCCAGACACTGGCAATCCTTTGTTATAATCATCTGGTCGCCGCTATAACAACAGAAGAAGGCCATTGGTCACAAAGAGGATGAAATTAATATTTTCACACATGGTTAATTCGCATTTTAACCAACCCACAAGTACCTAGAAAAAAACAACAGGATATAAGAGCGGAAAGTGTTCCACACACAAGCTACTGACTTAAAATGAGGCATGCATCAGATACTAGGAAGAAGCCAGCTTTTACTTGGTTGTGAGGAGCAGTCAGGGGAGCGTCACACACTCACTTTATGTGCAAACATTTTCTCTTTTGCCTCTTCATGCACTGCTGGATTCCATGGAGAGAAGCTGCAGAGAGAAAACGCAAATATTAGAAAAAGAAAAACAAATGAGATGAGGTCCAGTCTGATGACTCATTGTTAACCCCACAAATTCTTGGTTTCATTTTCATGACAGCAGGGCTGCATTTACACACCAAGGCTTAATCAATAGATCTTGACCATATCAGATTTTTTTTGTCAAGCCCTTTTTACACTAACTTAAGACATGACTCGTATCGGGTATCTGCTTTTACATGAATCCCTATACAAACTACGATCAAACATTTTTACAGCAGAAAATACTCCATTGACCAAAAAAAAAAAAGAGTCAAAAATAATAAATTTACTTAAAACAGTCTACTTTTATTTGTATACACTCACAATAAAAAATAATAATAATACAATATTACATTTATAATAATACAATTATATAACAAAATAATACAATTTTAATAAAAAAGGAACGCTGGCTGCTTAATAGAACAGAGAAAAGCCTCACTTTGTCCCTCACCCTGTGGTAGATTGGAGTTCCAATTTGGACATAGGTCAGACGTCCAGATATTAGATATGTATCCGAAACCACATTTGATAGAGGCTCTAAACGAATGTGAAATATCTTGTGCAGATTTTTTTTTGTTTGTTTACATGTGTGCAACAATATCAAATGTGTCAGATAGAAAAAATACACCTGTGCTGGTGTAAATATAGCCTAAGACATCATAATTATGAAGGAAAACTCCACAACATAACATCTGAGTGTTGTACTTGCCTTATTGCATAAGGGTCATCGATCTTAGGCTGATCGAACAGGTGACTATTGCATAGCTTGACACTGTCAACCACCTTGCTTTTGTAGAGCTGAATGTCTTTTTCATACCTGCACAGACAGCATTGATATTAGTAAGTAAAAGCAGTCAAGAGTACAGGACTTCAAAACAATCTTATAACTACTTGGAGGCACAGCTAAGAGCAAATGAATGCAGGGGGAAAAAAAAGCTAAACAAGCTTTTATCTTGAAGTGTGAAGCCAAGTCTGAGGTTGGACTAAGCAGCAAGTGTCTTCAGATGCACAGGAAGTCAAAATAAGCTCAGACAAACATAAGCAATGCCCAAACACAAAAGAAAGCGAGATTGTGGTTACTTTCTTTATGGAAAGCAGAAGAAAATTCAGTGGCTGACACTCTAAACTTATCTAGTGACTGTCACAAGTGTTAGTGCTCGGAAGAGTTCAAACTGTGTGGACAACAAAAATGATACAGAATCCAACACTCACAGCACAGCAGCCTCTGGGTTGAGCGGATCCATGGTGTTGATCTTATAGAAGATTGTGCGGGCGTACATAAGAACCTGCCAGATATGGTTGTGGTTTCGCCTGCAAAAATCAGAGAAAAATAAATATATAAAATCCTTTCCAGAGTGTAAAAAAAAAGCCATAATAACATTGAACCCCTTTAAATTTACTTCATGAAGGCAAAAATGATAAATGTCTAGATAAATATTATTTTCACTCATTACCAAACACCTTACTTGAATAATATTTTTATTAGTTAGTTTTTTTTTCTTGTCATTACTTATTTTGTCAAAAAATATTATATGTAGACAAAATCATGCCAACAAAGTACTTTAAACGATTGAAAAATGACAGCAGGGCTTTTTTTCCCTTTTAAACAGACCTCCATTTGGTGAAAGCTCTTCTCACATCCAGCTCGCCAGAGACGGGGTCCACTAGTGGGTGGAAAACTGGGGTGTCGAAAACAACCCTCTGAAAGAATATGCATAAATGCAACGGAAAAGAAAATTATATTAGCTCTTCTGATGACTGCAAAAGACAAATAGATATGGACATAGTGAAAACTATGGTTACGGAACCCCCTGGGTTATTTTTTCCAAACAATTATGATTAATGAATAATCTTATCTGTATTGTTATATCCAATAGACTTTCCATGACTTAAGTATTTATTAATTTCTGTGATTTTTTTCAAACCTGGAATAAGAAACTTATTGAGCAAGAAATTGAAACAAATAAAATAAACACACCTCAGCTGACTTGATAAAGTTGGGCAGGGCTAAAAGGGGCTGGGGCACACAACAACATCAACTCTAGTGGATCCTCAAACTGTCTGGAAAAGCTCGCACAGTAGCTCCACCCGGTTCAATCGTAAATTAAGTGCAACACACATTTTGTTCTTTAATAAGTACAGAATTTCTTTTACTCAAAAAACACAATGCTTGTAAGGGCTAATGTTTTATGTATTTGGGGAGCAGGGAAGAGGGTCTTGGTCTGGTATTAGTCACCAAGTCAAATCCAATTCAGTCTGTGAGTGTGCATCGCACTTGATCTTTTATAACAACATTTTGGCTAAGTGTATTAAACAACAGGAAGAACTGAGTGCCCACGTAGCTACAATAAACTTTGCAACCTGTAAGTTAATAAATGTAATGCGACAACACTCCCTCAACAAAACAAATCTCCAAAATTCACTGAAATATTAATAATATAACATGCAAGTTTCTGACCATACATATTTCCTGAATACTGTAGTAGCGGTTCTACACTAACCAACCATTTTTACTGGTTTAAAACACACTGGATATTACCTGCCATTCATTTTCAAAAGTCCTGGATCCAAAAGTAAATGCTAGCACAAAGTTACTGCGACTTGCCTTAGATGACTTGACGGGTATTTCACTCACATTGGATGCATCAACATTACATTTGCATAGGCCGTACTATTTGAATTCAAGTTTGGTTGACTGCCAAATTAAAATATTAAAAAGAACAATAAAATAACTATAAATTATTTTAACAGTTAAACTTGATTTTGTTTTTGTTTGTTCCTGTAATAATTATGTTTGTTTCTTGAACTGGTTCAGAGCCCAGACAGCCAGTAATGTTCTGTTCCAAGACACACCCTGATGTCATGAGTTTCAGAATTAAGATTGAAGTATTTCAACATTCCATTTGGCATTAAAACTATGAATAAAGACGACAGCAAGGTCTGACTTTACTATGTTTAGCTTAGGCAATAGATTCATCTAATCTATGAATTTGGCGTCTTTCTAGAAACTAAATTCTATCGAAAAGCTGTTTATTACCACTGTTTTTTTAGGCTTTTTCTACAGTCCTATACATGACAAACATAACAGTGCAGTTGTAAATTGTATCCAGCTGATGGAAAATAAGCTAATGTAAACATTTTGGATAAGGTAATTAGAATTATTCACAGAGCAGATGAAATGACTAAAATCATTTATCATTAACTAAAAAAAATAGGTTAAAGGATGAAATGAGGTTTATCATTTTATGAAACTTTGTCAAAACATGTAGTACACTATCTGCATGTTATGATACAAGTTGTAAAATTCATAAACTTAAAACCCGTCTGTCATTGGTAATGTTACTATTTTAATGTTCATCTAAAAAAAAAAATAGATAAAAAAAGTGCACAGCGCTGCTAATTTTATTTGTTGTCAATTTCGTATAAACTTGTATCAGTACTTTAAACATTTTGAGCACATAATGTTTATAAGGGTGACCATTTCGATCACCATAACCATGATATGTTATTTTCATACTGTTTCATCTCTACATCACAGCAAGTCATGGACTGAATGAACACATGTAGCATTGCCCTGGTCACGTTATTTAAAAGAAATTCAGTGGAAAGATGTGTAAAGTGCATACTACACTTACAGGACAGTCTCCATCTGGGTAGTTATCAGGAATGTAGACGGTGAACTTAAAAACACCATCTTGGTACAAGCCATGTCGAATGAAAATCACACCAAACCACACTGCAACAAAAAATAGACATTGGATGTATACTTGACAGAGCAAATCAGCAACACAGCAATCGATTTAACTCTTCAGCTGAGTTATTGGACATTAATAATTACACAAATGATCAATTTGATACAAAAACTGCAATACTAACTAATGCCGCCTTCCATTCAAAAACAAATTTCCACCATTTGTTTTGCATGTGTGGGAACATATTGAATTTTATTTCCTTGAATCTGTGCATTTATCATGCTAGCATATCTACACGACAATCCATCCTCATCCTGACATAGTTGTAGAATTCCACACAAGGTTCCAAGTGCAAGTTAATTGACTGCACATTCTGCTGCACTTTTCCAGACAGGAAGTTGGAAATTCTTTTGGAGTTGAATGGAATGCAGCAAAAGGACATTCTGCGCGAGAGTGGAGGAAGACATTCTTACTCAGTGCTGATCTGTATGAAGGCTGTACATAGATACCAGGGAGCTTCTGCTTGATCACCAACGTGCTGCAACAGAGACATGGTCACAATTGTCCATTTCAACAATAAACCGAAAAATCGAAGTACTGCATAACTAGGTGTTGCTACACAACTCCAGGGAAAATAAGAATAACAAAAATGAATAACAGGCGTGATGCATATTCTTAGATGGTTAGGTTAAAAATAAAATCATATTCTATTTTGGGTATGTTTTAATCACAGCTTCATAAATTAACACTAAAACTAGAATATAAATCAAGTCACAACTATTAAGGCCCAAAACCTAGTGGAACAAGCCTAAATTTTTACAAAAAAAAAGAAAAGAATTTTCACAAAAAAAAGGCAATAGTTGCCATTTTTGTAATGGCAAAGCTTAATTTTCAGTATCATTACTCCAGTCGTCACATGATCCTTCAGAAATTATTCAGAAATATGATTTGGTGCTGAAGTAACATTTATTATTATTATTATTATTATCATCAATGTTGAAAACCCTTGTGTAGTGCTGCTTGATTTTTTATGTGGAAGGATCAAGACTGGAGTAAATGACACTGGAAATTCAGCTTTGTCACCATAGAAACAAATTATATTTTTAAATATCATTACAATGTAAAATTATTGTTTTCTCAGTATTACTGTTACTTAGCATAAGAGACTCCTTTCCAAAACATTAAAAAAATATGTTTCCAAACTTTTGACAAATAATAATATTTATTATTAACTAAAAAAAAGTTTATTTTCTATAGCACCTTTCAAGAACCCAATGAGAGACAAAACAGACTTATTGGCATGAATCAAAGAAAAACATATTGTATGATTTAGCGAAATATACAATTGTGACAAAGTATGAAGCTGATAAAGCAGCGGAAGTGAAGAACAGAGAAAACAGTGGTGAGGATAATTATTTATTGGGGAAGCTTGAAAAAATGAGTTTTAAAACCAAGTCTATCCAATGAAGGTCACTTTTGGTGAGAACAAGCAATAAATTATTTTTCTTTGGAGCTGTGGTGTGCCAACTTCCTCATATACAATCATCTATGAAAGCCAATGAATAAGAGCGAAGAATCACTCACAACTCAGCAAGCAGCGAGTACTCCAGGTAGAAAGGGCCGTACGAGGCGTGGGTGCCATTGGCAGACTGTGTTGAGGCCGGAGACGCAGCTTTGGTGATGGGGATGGCGTTCTTCGGGATGGAGGGAAGCTGTTTCTTACCAAACGAAGGACGAGCTGGACTGGCTCTCTGCTCCCCTGGACCACTCTGCTCTTCAGCGTCAGATCTCTGCACACACATGCACCAACAAATTATTATTATAGCTTATAGTTTGTTTTTGTTTGTTATTTTTTTGTTTGTTTTTTTACTTTTGTTTGCAAGTGATGATGTTTTAAATATTTGGAATTCCCAGGGCCAAATTTCTCTCATACTCTCATACTTTTTAACTATAAAACAGTTATTAGAATGAGAGAATGAGTCAAAAAAAATATTTATTTGAATTTTAATAAATAAATTTAAGTGAAATGTGATCTTGATAAGTCAAGTCATGCTATTCACCCATTATAAACACTGTAAATCTTTATCACAGAACTCAGAATTGGAGAAACCTTTGAACGTGCGTGTTTTTTTTCCTCTTAATTTTTCCTTTTTATTTTTTTCTTAATGATTATGCATTAATCTACCAATAAGCACAATCTAGCACTATTAGACTCGCCTAATACATTTTACCTTATTTGAATCCATTATGCAGAATTTCTCTTAGCACAGAGAGAAAAAAAACCCTCCAGACTCCATCTGGGCCTCACTATAATTCAAGAGATAAAAGTAAATATCAGACACCAGAAATTCACAAGCAGTAGGGGCTAAATGGAAACAATAACTAACAGCAAACGGATTCAGCACATAGCCTCTAATAAAGCCAACGAAAACAAACTACAGCTGAATAATCAAAGAATACAATCAGACACCTCTCAAAGAAACTACAAACAGCTAGTCTAAGTGTCTACCATAAATCAATGAGACAAAGCAATGGGGTCACGAGTCGGCATGTAGTAAGAAACGCCTTTATGACAGCTGCGATGACACCACACACCAAAGTCAGAACGACAACACCTCTGGAGTTTGCAACGAACAAACTGTTAGCCTACTTCTTTTCTAAGTTAAAAGCATTAATTGACCGCAATTCTCAGACTTCAATAAGAGTTTAAAACAACCATAACTTCAAAACTAATCAATGTCATATTAGGAGAATAAGCCACTAGCTTAAAACACCCTCCTCCACCACAAAAGCTTGTGACTTTAGAGTGACTGAACTGTGCAAAATCACCTTTAAACCCTGAGCCTCCCACGTGACTTCCTTATTGAAGAAATCACCTATTTTATTGAAGAAATCACCTGTTGTAAACCAGTCCATTCCTCTTAGTTTGTGCATTTCGACTTCAGGTTAAGGACATTTAGATATGCTGCATAACAATTTCAGGCTGTACCTTTAGATTTATAACTTAAAATATATATATAGGTCACAACACGGCAGACAGGGTTCAGGCCGGATTCAGGCCTGAGATTTAACAGCACCTGTTGGGGTCAGGCAGGATCAAGTCAAATGTTGTCAGGTACAGGCCCCGTTCTGGCTTAACTTTAAAGCCTGTTCAGACATTTAGGACTGCCATACTTTACCTTACGACCAGCGTTTGTCGACATGCTCCAGAATGGGTTCATTACTCATTGAGCTCTTGATGGGTGTATGCTTGTCCACTTTTTGGTGGCATCCGAAGAATTTGCTGTGAGAGAGAGAGAGAAAGAGAGAGAGAGAGAGAAAGTGCTGATGAGAGCCTGGATATTCGAACACCACAATGGGCAACCTGATGCTGTATGGCAGCTGGTGGCAATCCAATCCCCAATAACCATGCTGTTGCTAGTGAGAACTTCAGTGAGCTACAGTATAATGCGGGGGTTTTCAATCATTTATATGCCATGGTGGACCCCCAAATATGTTCATCCTCATGCAAGGGATGTGTTTGTATGTATAAAGACCCAATTTATACTGTGAACAATTAATATTATAAGTGTGTGTAAAACATTATTTAGAAAATTACACTTCTCGTTTTTATACTCCCTGTAGTATTGTAAGACTTTTCAAGTAAAAATGTATTAATGAGATTAAATAAATAAAAACTTAAATCACTTAGCACTTAGAACCAGATCTAGCAGGGTCTTAAGAGACAAACATTAACCTAAACTAATAAATCACATACAATTATAACCAAGGTGAGTGAATTTTCAGTAGTAACATGACAGATGTCAACGCCTGGCACACAAGAAGAACCGCCTCAACTAGAAACAAGAGCTCTGACTCCTCATAAGACAATTGCCTTCATGTTTACCTGACACCCATTGCAGACGGCTTTGTTTCATAACGTGTACACTTTAGCGTTCAATAAAGTGTTCTCTATGCGAGAACACAGTTTTTAAAGCAGGGTTTCAGGTAACGTTAATGACACGGTATTTTGTAACTGGACTAGACTAGCCTTCATTTAGCAAAATCTCCGACACAAACGGGCTTCCACTTACCTGCGACAAATACTGTCACCTGGTTAAAGACATGTCACACAGTAACTTGTCCAGTTGTGAAATAGTTTGAGACTGCTTTTTTAATGCCGCACCGTTAACCAAATCGCCGACGACACTGTTATCCGAATAATCTCAGACAAATACTGAACACACCTCTAACTAACTTGACAGGAAAAGGCGGGACATAAACACAACTGAGGGCGGTGATTGGATTTCATTATGATTGACAAGCTCTTCACCCTATCAAACATTAAATACAGCAATCCACAAGGTTAAATGCCTCCAGTTTAACGTTTAGACAACAAATACTTGGTACATATTTTAGATCATTTAAAATCGTCTGGGAATGGCATCTGCCACAAAGTGTCGTTAAGTTGTTGACCATGAAAATCAGTTGACAAAATACCTCCTGTGTTGTTACCTCGAGATGTGAGCTGAGCGCATGAACGGACGCGATTTGTAAATGTTATTATACAGTATATAACGTTACATGGCGTATCCCTGCTAAACGTTCATACACATTTCTACATTATAATGGACTTTGAGAAACTTACCGTGCTTAAACTCAGGACATTTTACGCGTTTTTAAAACACATAGTATACACCCTCCCAGTTGACTGCACTGAATGGATTTGCGTTCTGTCATTGGCTTATAAAGACGCACGGTAGATTCGATTGGTGCTTTTCCCTGTCTATCAGATCAGACCAAGGTAGTAAATTCGGATTGGTCCCTTTAATCGTGGTTTTATGTGAATTTATAAAACAGGTTATTGGGTTATTGGGTAGCTTTATTAATATATAATAATAAGAGGTCAATTAATTACGAGCCCCAGTGCACCTTTTAAAGTTAACCATTACTTTAATTTAATACTTAGGCTATAATAGGAGGTCTAATAGTTTTCTTCATATTAGTTTTTATAAAACAATACTTCAAATATTCCTGAGCTTTCACGCGTCATTTGCAGGTAAAATATCAATTATCTGTCAAAAAAAGAAGAAAGTTTCCACATCCAGAGTTTTAGAATAAAGCAAAGGATATAGGCTATAATGTTCAAACTGCAATTGGCAAGAGATGTGGCTGGTTTTGCAATGCCCCCTTTAGGACAACAGAGGGAGTCAAATACTCAGAATTAGAGAAAAAATAAATAAATAAAATAAAATAAATAAAAATCTTCCCAAATAACTGCCTAATTTAACCCTCTCTTAATATGCACATAGTCGTAGTCGTGTCCTTTTGGCAACACTGTCATTGATGCTGTCATTACAATTTTTTTTACAGGTAATTTCATGGTGGTATACGGCAGTAGGCCTAAATTATGAGTTTTGCTGCTTACTTCTGGAGTAATTGCACAATAAAATTTGGCACCTGCTTGATTGATTGATTGATTTCTTGAGGGATATGCCTAATAATAATTTATGAGGAACATAGAGGAAAAAAGAAAAAAAGTAATTTACTGCATCACCGATTTACCTAATTGAGGGAAATGACATTGTCCAGGACTGGAAGTTAATTATTGACTTAATTATTGTTTAATTATCTGATTTAATTTTGTTTTTCAACACAGTCTGTTAATATAAGTAATTGGCCAGTGGTTTCTTGATGTAGCCAGCCCAGTAAACAAAGCAAGGTCAATGACTTGACAGGATGATTTTGACTGGATCCCAGTGGCACTTCTAAAATGTAAATGCTGGATATGAAAAAGGTGATTTCACTCAGTCTCAAATGCTAATACCCGCTGGCCTACCTGACCTGGAAGTTTTAATAATGTTGACGCAGCATAGAAAATGACATAATTTGGCACAATCTGATTTCAACCTGATCTTTTTAATGAGAGCCTGACAATGAGTAAAATGAAGTAAACACTGCATTTATAATATATTCTGCTATGAAATAGTAAGAAATCTGCTATTAAAATAATGGATTTCTAACAGGCTAACAGACAAAGTTTTGCTTCCTGAGACGAAAAAAAAAAACAATCTAATGAGTGGTTTCGTTAATGTTTTGAACCTTTTTTGTTATGGTATTGATTAATGTATCAAACTTCCTACAAAACAGACACTCGGTAGGCCATTGTGTTCAAGCTGCAGAAGAAAAATATCCTGTTCTCATCCTCTCCATCACTCCGTGTGTCCTCTGAGACACCAAAGGCCTGCTTATTCTGATCTGCAATTTGGTTTAAATGACAGTTAAAAATTGCAATTGGCAGCCCCCCAGTGAAATATGCCACGACAGCAAAAGCCATAAAGCAGCCAGAACGAATGACTTCACGTCTAGATAATAAGTAATAACAATGTTAGTTTGAATAAAAAAAGCCAGAGCTGGATTCAGATGCAATATTCATTGGAATATGCACAACTGGGGAAAGGAAAGAGGAGGGGAAAAAACATCAACCGAGTCCCACACACAGCAATAGTCTTGTCTTATCCCTTAGGCTATGGCCCGGCTAGCACCTCAATGCAGCAATTATTTGCTATAATGACTGCAGTTCAAATAAGCCTGGAGATTTTATTAAACCAAATGAGGAAATCTTCAGTGTATTATCACCTTGTGATTGACAGTGACAAGTGTTGGGCCAGCTCAGATGTGAGTGTGATGAAGAAAATCTCGGCAAAGCTCTCAATAATGTTCTCCCTGATAAAGTTGCCTATTGAACTCCAGCGAGAATAGAGAGCAGCAGAACTGCACGCATATTAATTCTCATTGTCAAGAGGTGGTTAAGGGAGCAAGGGCAGACAGAGAAGCGAATAATCTGGCAGGGCTGGAAGTCCCTTACACTGCCTGGCTGGCATTTTACTGCACTAATGAAAAGGAGATCTATTGTGCCCGATCATGTGCATAGATTGTACTATATGATAGTAATAATGAAAGAGAAATATTCATATTAAAAGCAAAGGTCATTCACAGAGTAGACTAAGCTTTCCTAAGCTGCAACCTTTACAGGAACAGACAACCTGTGATGCAGATGAAGACGAAAGAGAGGGGAGAGGAAAAGAAAGAGAAAGAGAAAAAGAAAGAGAGAGACAGAGAGTGTTGTGTCTTAGTATGGACAAAGGGGGGAGTCAATGTACTCTTCTTCAGCTGTGGTCAAACACAACCAAAACGTCCTTTATTTTGAGATAATGACCATTATTCCACCTTACACGTTTGACTTTAAATTATTTTAATCTTATACTCATTTTACATGCATTATTCAATACGGCAATATACAATACGGATGACAACATACAATATGGATATTGTCCACATACACTTTGAAAATTCAAGTGTAGACGTGCTTCTGCTCAAGGTGTTATTCGATCAACGTGTCCAGGTTCAGACTCAGAGCTAGTCGAGGACGCATTGTGATCGGCTCTCTGTGTAATGTTATCACAAACCAGCCATCGTGTCTGCATTCACAGGTGGACGGACGTCACGCAAAACTGTCATTATTCCCCCTCCTCTCTCCAGGAATTGCTGCATGTAGCTGTGTGGTTTTGCGATACAGTCGAGTGCAACTTACATTGCAAATATACTGAAATGTTTGCCTTTGCACCCGAAGTTGCAGAAACATAAATTTTCTTTAAAGAATGCGCATTTTCCCCACCACAGCAGGCAAAGTTCTCGGACCCATACGTTTCTCTTTACCGTTTCTATTACGGCATCTATCCACATTATTAGTACTTGCAGCCTTGATAAGGGATGGAGGAGGCAGGAACCGGTAAATGTTAAACATAACTTTTAATGACAAAATAAACAAACAACAAAGCGAAAGTAAAGCGGCAGCCACTCATGGACGACTTATGCATGAATTAAAACAAAACAACAGCATAAAGTTCAGGCCTGGTCCTCTCTCATCCTTCACTGTCATCACTTTATACTAGTGACGGCCCGAGTAGTGGCCGCCTAAGTGTGGTAATGTTAATGTATCATTTCACACACACACACACACACACACACACACACACACACACACA
>JAOTRC010000022.1:23926865-23937318 GCA_027497675.1 Cyprinella lutrensis
TACAAATATGTACCATGAAAGTACCAATATGCACCCTTTAGGTACAAAAGTGTACCTTTTGAAAAGGTACCGCCCCAGAGACAGCTTTAGTACCTTTTTTTCTGAGAGTGAGTTTGGGGATGAAATTGACAACAAGTGGACATTAAGTAAAATCAAGGATTTTAAAAGACTGGTTTAGTGGAACACATCCACATTTATGCATGTCCGTAATATGTGATGTTTCTGCAAAACTTAGAAGTCTTATCAAAGACGTAGGCCACTCAATACTGGTCAGTCATTTCCAACAAAGGATCCATAAATGAAACTGTGACCAAACACCATGAACTTAAATGAAAGGCAATTAACCAGCAATATGCATTCACAAATAACCTTATTTAATATTTCAATATTCATTGATACAAATTACTATTTTTAAAGTTTTATTGATTTAACATGGCTCCGAGTTGAGAAAAAAAATGCATAGTGCCATAATTGCTCGATGTCATAAGGAACCAATTAATTGTTTTTTGAACCGGTTCATTAAACTGTCCGAAAGAACTGGTTCACAGAAATGAATCGTAGGCTACTTTACTTGACATACTTGGTAATGTTAACTCAGACAAGCACATAACTTAAAACAATAATCATATACGATCCAGCTCTGATATTTACAGAACACTTTAAAGGTGCTCTAAGCGATGCAACACATTTTTTTAGCCCAAACTTTTGTCACATACAGCAAACATCTCACTATCCGCTAGCTTTCTGTCCCCTAAACACACTATTAAAAACAAAAAAAAAAGCAGCCGCCTATGCAGACAACCCAGGCTCCACAAATGGCAACAAAAGCAAACAGCGTCAACCCGCTCCACAAAACATAAACTGATCCGGTCAATAACTGACAAGGGCCTTGATTACACTGCATGGTTCAAGTGACCCAAATCCGATTTTTTTCTCTCAAAAATCCGATCTCACAGATCAGATATGACCAGTGAACGTGTAAGCAGGAGAAGAAAAAAGACATAGATTCCCATTTTCTCAGATTAGATTCAGGCCTCATTCATTCTATCTAGCTTCCGTTTTGTTTGAAAATAGTTTAAATGTCAACAAGAAGTCACATCACCCGACATCGCTGCTTACAGCACCTTTATTTGACTTTCTCCGGTCACAATCGCTGTATCTACTTTACTTTCTAATGTAACATCCAATCAGCGGTTAACATTTCATTCGCCACAGCCTCCTTCCAGTCGACCACCATGGGACCTTATTTCGGAAAAATATTATATGGTAGTCAATGGCAAGAGACAACAATATTTCGATCTTGTTTGATTTGTTCCCTGGATTACACGTCAATTTAAAAGATACATTTTAAAGTCAAGAGAGTTGCAGTTTGATGTAAAACTTGAGGTATGCTAATTTCTCACAGCCACCATTTTGAAATGTCTTCGAGGGCATCAAAACCATAAACATCACCCTTTTGCCAATGGCGTATTGTTGTGTTTAATGTAGAAATAAGTTAGTTATTCTAAAAACGCACATTTCTTTCATTCTTCAGACAATAGAGTGAAATTCATTCATTTATGAATTTTCACAGAGTATAGGACTGTGAAAATACATAATTACAAAGACTACAAATCCTAAAGCTGCACATTTTCTCTCAATGAAGGAAGCTGACTTTACTGAAGCTAACATCTCTCATTCTTCTAAAGCGATAGACCATCATGAATGAGTGTTTAGGACCAGACTGCACACAAGCGGTTATCTTGCTCGTTGTTTTGTTTCTCGCCATACCATACATTTATTTTTATTTATTTATTTTTTTTTATTTTTTTTTACAAAATAAGGCCCCGCGAGGCAAAGACTTGGCTCTTTATATTTTTTTTTTTCATTTGTCTAACTGATATTTTGTTTTCAGAATTGTCGTTGTGTTTTGGGATGGGTTATTAGTTTTTGGAACTGTGATATGTTTTGCACTTCTCAGCCGCCATACATTTCTTAATTCGGACATACGTTTTACAGTCTTTATAAAGCTAAAAAAAAAAAAATCGTCTCACCTGCGAGTCCAACGTCTTCTGCGCTCAAAAAAGCACACAGACACAGTAAAACGGCACTCAGCGAGCAGTGACCGTGAGCTGTCATCATTGACCTGCGACCTCACGAACTCAGCTGGAAGAAGCGCTTGCTCAAACCTACAACGAAAACCTGTGTTGCTGCATCAAAAACATCTGATAAATCCCACAGGAAACGCTTTGAAATGTTTTAAAGCGCACGCGTTTTTAATGATCAATGATATCTGGGCAACTCCAGCACTGATGAAACTCACCTGCAGCTTTCTAGCCTATAATCTTGAATACCTTGATTATGTTCAGGTGTGTTTTATCAGGATTGGAGGAGAGGAGGAGGGATCGAAAGCTGCGTTCACGATGCATATCTTAATAATTACAATGAGACGATTAGTTTCTATGGCAACATTATCAACGCCAAAATAGGCTTTGTTTGAGATGCGCCTCGCCTAGTCGAGAGGCTGCTTGCTGCTAACCTGGCTGGCCCTAGCCAGATGAATGTCGTTCCGCCTAGCTTCACTCACATCCACATGAGTGGAGCTAGGCGGAGCGAAATTCATCTGGCTAGGGCAAGGTTAGGCATTTATAGCTGTTTTTACAATGTTAAAGCAGTCTAATGTGTTCATTTTAATGCACAGTCAACTGAAAACAAGACATACAGCTTACTGAAAACCCTAACACTACTCTTTTACTGCTTTACAAGTTTTTAGTTTTTAGTTTTCTGTACAAAGAGAGGGACCTCACAACAGTTCTGGTGAACCACTGGCGGAAAGAACAGACAATTATGAGAATGGAGGAGCAAGACAAAAAGCAGAAAAGAGGCTAGTCATCAGATAACCGCACTATGTTGGATGTGTCTCTCCCTATCAGAGCTCACCAGTGTGGCGGGCAGACTTGACTGGTTCCCACCACAAGAGAACTTAAAACTGGGGACATCCTGTTTGCTGCGAACAACAACTACAAATGACATAATTACACTGAGCCAATGCAAATCACTCAGTGTATTACTATTCCTTGTAGTGCTACAAATTTTGCCTAAACACTTGACAAGTACTACATTTCCGTGGCTAAGAGCTGTGGACTGTGTGTGTGTGAATGAGAGTTTCTTGTGCAGAATGTCCCTGTTGCTTCCCAGCTGAGAAACAAAATTATACTTCGATAAAGCCGTAATGTGCTAATTTTACCCAGCCCACAAAGATGATTTTTTTCAATAAGCCCCAATTAGTGTGAAAGGCCTGACCCTCCACTCCTCACACTGGCTATAATGAATTGTCAGCAAATCTATCCCATCCCCTGGACATTAGTTGACTGGAAGCATAAGCTAATATGAGCAGTATAGCCTCATTTTCCAGATATGTGCTCACATCGCACATCTTCTCAAAGTCAGATGTGCCATGAGCCACAGCTTTAATATATCATGAAAAATTAGGTCAGTTTTAATAAAGCACATATCCAAATGAATGCTTCACATGTGCTGCAACGATGGACGTTTTTAATAGAGGAAAGGTGTGTGAAATAAAATGTGCGTCTTCTGAACTGGAAAATGAAGGCTGTTTTTAGCAATGGGTGGAGAGAGGAGGGGAAAAAAGTAAGGATAGATACAGAGTTGAAAATGCTCCATAAATCATGACGTCTTACCTCAAACCAGTCTGCACATGAAAAATGTAAGTTTACGGGAATAACTCTGACTGTGAACAATGCAGCAGTGTGTTTGAGTGGGAGAGTGTTTGTGTGGCAGATCTGGAAGCACTTTGCATCCAGCTTTTCTTTTGTCTCAGTCTGGACAACTGTCCTTTGAAAGCTGCTCGCATAATCATAAATTCAAAGTGCTTTTGGATGACGATCTTGTCAACACATTCTCATAAGGAAACATCTCAGAGACTTTTATCATTCTTGTGCTGTATGACGCAGCATTCGAGATTTCGATCATTAACCAAGCCTATACCAATAGAGATAAAATATTGCAATTTTCCCAGAATGTCTAAGATACACTTTTCCATATAATTCCATATATTACTTTTTTAAGTGGATTGATTTTTACTTTCTTGCTTGAAAAATAACAAAAGCAGTAATGGAATTACAATAGCCTACTCTATTCCACTTGTTTAATACATTTAAGTCTTCTGAAGACAAACAACAGTTTTGTGTATTTTTTTCAACAATATACAAAACTCTGCTGACTATTTCTCATATATATATATATTTGTTTTGAGTAATGTACAGATTTTTTTATTTCTGTTTGTTTGCACAAAATATGTTTAACCTAATCACATATGGTGCGCAGCTGTTTTCATTGAATCTGTTGATCGTTAAATTACCACTTATACTGTACATCTAGTTATGTGGATAGAGCCGATCTCATGAAAGTTCGTATCTAGTAGCCTATAGCACGAATGTCATTTCTCGTGACATACGCCAAAACTAGTTTTTTGCGTGTGTATGGTACGTGTTTTTCGCGTGCTTATACGCACATTTTGCCGTATAATAAGTACTAACTCCCTACCATCCTTCCCCCTAATACCTAGGGGGTTTTCAGTGCGTAGCATATGAATGCAAAAAACATTTTTGGCGTATAAATGCCACGAGAAATGACAATCGTGGTATAGATATGCACTTTTCAAAATATAAATAAATGCATAAATGAATTTAAGAAACTGTGAATAAGAATAAATTGAGGCTCTGAGCAAAACAGGCTAATCTCCCTCATGCCTATTTCAGACCAATACATTTAATTGATAGCAGTTGCATACATGAAAGAAACCACATGAAATTTAATTGGCATAAAACATACATTAGCATTTTTAAAAGATGGATTAAAACCTTAATCCGAGCAAATTTACAGACAGCTCTTCTTGCGAAGAGATGGTCTCTGGTTAAATGTCCCTAATGGAGAATTACCGACTGCCACGCTGAAAGACACACACAGCGATAAAAAGAAGTTTTTTTCCAAAAAATGAAAGCCTGCACTTAAATTCCTTAATCTGCATTTCGAAAGAGTAGATCATGTGTAAAGGATGTCCAACTGACATGGCGAACATCTAGGACATGTTGGATTTGACGTTGATATATCAGGCTTATAAAACACAGCAAGGTCCATTGAGACATAACCATAACACGAGCACAAAGGCACACACATCATATTCCTTGCTAAACTCCATGTCACATCATAGATAACATGACATTAGCTATCAAAAACAAGTGACATGTCAGAGCCATAACTTTTTGGTCTTAAAAACAAACAAAACAGTGACAGGTAAACCACCTAAAAATGGAAAATGACAATAATGAGTAAAAAAGAATAAACATCTACTCCATTTACAACCAGTTAAAACAAAGGAAACGCAGGTGCTGTTAGGTTGGTTCGAAATCACACGCATTTGAGAGTCACCTGTGTGTTAATATTAATATCCCCTCCTCTCATCTCTCTGTACATCACTCATCAGACAAGGGTTTGCACTCAAGTCAGTGTAGGAATATTTTATTACATGGATTGTTAAAATCAGAACACTGTTCAGAATTAATAAACAACATACTATATTGCTCTAAGAGGGAGAAATCCTCTTATTTTTTTATTAGCTGCTGTTATTGGAGGATCATGATTATTTTAGTAAGATTGTTCTGGTGAGGTATTTTAAAGTAAAGATCCATTAGATAGAGAGGTTTCTCCTGTCCTTGCGCCATTATCAGAATCACATAGCTCCCCAAAAAACAACTAAGTTTTGACTTGATGTTTTTGACTGGTACTGAAAACATCTGTGCACACACATCAAACCTATAATGACATGTGCTCACACACCTCTGCAGAGTGCACACACACACAGTTGAGCACAAAGGGGAGACAAGTGCTCTTATCCACCTGAGTTCGGTTTTAATTTTCAGTTTTCTTTATGGCTATACGACTAAGCTTCACATTTAGCAAAAGAAAAAAAATGACATGATAAAAATTTTTACAGAAATTTTTTACAGAAAAAGGCACAAACATTTGCCAACAGCAAAAAAATAAAAATCAAGAGAAGCAATAAGTACATTTTTGAAGTAGTTGCATGTGACTTTCTAAAGAAACACTCTCCTATATGGACTGAACACGTAATGCGCATGACTTCACCGTTTTCACAAATTCACATTCTTGTAGTTTACATGGACACATTAATGCTATTGTTTCAAAAACTTGCACTTTGAAACCCATTTTTTTGTATGTGTGTTTTCAGGTCCCAAAAATGCATAAAAACTTTCCCGTATTTAGTTGAAAAGGATGTTGTGTAAACGACCCCTTTGCTGGTGTAGCTGGTAGGCCTACACCATCACTCTTGCTTCCCATGCTGGGGACCAACAAACTAGCAACCAGCATCCCATGCTGGTCCCATCATACAAAACATACCTTTTGCTGGTGACCAGCATCAGTGGATTTTTCATCAGGGGATGTAAAACATGATGGTCATGTTCACCAGAATGATTGGAAATTATCTAAAGAGCTTCGATGGAGGTCAAATGAAAATCTTGTAAAATTGCACATATGGTTGATCAGTGTGGTGACAGACTTTTGGACCCCACTTTTGTCATCATTTCCCATCAGCTTGCAATATTGGATTGGGGTTTTAAAATGAATATCATGAGTGCTTTTTATTAATGGAATTCACACAAGCAATTGGTATGCATCACCACAGTATGCAGCACCTTCACCCTTCATTCAAACACACGAAGAACACAGTTAACCTTCTTCCAAAGTATCAGCAAAGATAACATTACTCCTCGGTCCATAAATCACTGATATCCAGCCTCTCCCAAATCTCTCTCTCACTTTCTGAACTTTTTTCTGTCTCTAACAACTACTGGAATCAAAATCTGCTTCGAATTTGTGAAAACAAAAATACAGATAAAGGAACATTTTCACCCTGGGGTTGAATAATGGTTTCATATTTGAAACAATATCCAAAAGTTATTTTTCATTCCAGATTTCTAGAGTTGTTGTGTATGTATGTGTGTGTGTGTGTGTGTGTGTGTGAGTGCATAATTATGGTTATCTTCTCTGTCTGATGTGCATTAGTGGCTTGAGCGTTGGCCAATGCAGTTGGACAGACCAAAGTCTAAAATTCATAGGGAGGCGATTGTATTTTGACATGGCTTGGCAGAGAGTACCGGCCTTTAGTGACGATAAAGCTCAATTGCTTTGAACAAACTGATAGGAATCATTTAAAGCTGAAAAGACATAAAGTTAAGTGGAATCCAAATTGAAATAATTCTCCTCAAATAATCCCGATATCTCTCTGGAGGGGAGATGCTGTTTAAAGGAATAAAAGCAGTTATAAATTATAATGCCAACAGTAATATGGAAAACACAGCGCAGATGGCAAAATGAAAAACAGACCATCTAACAACAAAAAGAGATGAAATCTAAACAAGAATGGGGTTAATGTACAGTCAGTCAGACTCATTATCACAAAATAATCATATTTTATCTTACTGCTTCTGCTAAGAAACAATTATCAATTGCCTACTACAAAACAATCATATACTCAAGTCTTATCAGATCATTATCACTTTCAGTTAATAAATGATAGGTAAGATGCCAGATTTTTTTTTCTTTATAAAAAAAAGAGAGAGAGAGAGAGAGAGAGAGCGCGCACAAGTCCAAAGGCATACTAGAGACATAAAAACAGTGCTGGTGTCAGTTTCAGAAATTTTGTTGGCAAAAAATGTAATTTGTTTTTCTGTCAAGAATGAAGAAGCACATCTCACACACATATATCACTTTCAAGCCATGTTGGTCAATGTAATGAATTTACATGACCATTTTGAACCCGTTGCAAAATCTTAGTGGGGAAATCTTTCGCCCTAACGTGAAATACCCAATTGCATGGATTCCTATTCCTTTCTTAGTTGTGCAAATAAAATAAAAGAATATGCATAATGTTGCCTCTCTGCTATTTTTCATATTCTAATCATCCAGGCCAGCACTCTTAACGTTTATAAGTTCATTAATGGGGTGGTGATGGCTCAGTGGATAAGACATGTGCCTTTGGTGTGAGAGACCCAGGTTTGAATCCACTGCGACCAATGTATCCCTGAGCAAGACACTTAACCCCTAGTTGCTCCATAGGCGAGCAACCTCTGACATACATAGCAGTTGTAAGTCGCTTTGGATAAAAGCATCAGCTAAATGAATAAATGTAAATGAAGCCTGCTTCTATCCTCACTTACTTATGGATTTCTATAGAAAATGACTTGATTTCACTCACAAAAATTAGCAGAACAGTGATTAATGTACCCACACCTTTATTCTAATGAGCAGAATTCATAATTTCACTTTATTTTAAGGTGATATAGGCCTAGTTACACGTGTACTTACTATGCGATAACAGTACATTATGCATAATTACAAGTAGCTAACATTAAAATAAACCCTAACCCTATAACTTTAACTCGTATATGAAGTAGCCTACATGCAGCCTAGTTAATTAATATCACTCAGTACTTATTTGAGTATCAGTATAAGTACAATGTACATCACCTTAAAATGAAGTGTAACCTTAAATTATGATAAGTAATTTAAAAAACAGCAAAATATGTTATATACATGTGAGTTTGTCAGTTTCGTGTTCAAAGCGATCCTCCCAAGAAAACTGCTGTAAGATTAAATTGGTGAAAAGGGGAGAAAGTTTGAGAGGGAAATCCTCAAAACTCTAAAAATGCTAGATTGTTTTAACCCAATTTTGGGTAGGATATGGACAAACCCATCCATTGGGTTAAAAATGTAATTTAAAAACGTAACCCAGTGGCTGGGTTTGTCCATATTTTACCCAAAATTGGGTTAAAACAAGCCATCAATTTTTAGAGTAAATGAAAGAATGTTTGCTGCAGTTGAATTTTGATGTGAAATATTTAATTATTATGTATGATAATATGTGTAGACCTTAAAATATTATTCTATGCAAAGTATGAACAATCAACATGGGATTGGCAGATTTGGAGGCCACACTGATACTCATAGTCATTGTTATTCCAACAGAGGAAAAGCACACAGTTAATGTGACTTGCTGTACTGAATGTGTGTTTGTATTTTAATGCATGGCTAGGGCGATATCGCGTATTCTTTCATCATTTCACATTACCCACGAGCCATCTCTTGCTCGTAGACAGACACAGGTAAATAAGGCCCAGCTCTTGTCACTGATCCGCATTCCAAATCAACGCTAATCATCATCATTGTCTTCATCATCATTACCATAATCATTATCCCTGTCATTTCTGCCACTATACAAACTAGATTTCTCTTCTCTCGCTATACCCAGCCGCTAATCTCCATATTCATAATGGGAACGGATATTCTAATGATGTGTGTGAATATTCCTGAAGGCAGTGTGGATAACTGAGACTAGCAGTGCTGACAGCGTGGTCTGGTCGCATCCTGCTCGCATCTCAGGTGTGAGTCCTTCATTTAGCACCGATTACCGTGACGTCCAGCTTATGCATGTCACTTCCTTTACTCTTCACAATTTAACCAAGACTGAGGCTGTTGCCATGGTCGTGAGCCCCGGTGGCAAATCAGGAGGTACGCTTCCGACTACCCGGCCTCCCGTCACCTCGTCTGTGAGCCTGCACTTGTCAGGCGTGTGAAAATCACCCGACCGGGCCTTCAAGGATCCGGCGCGCGAGCATGCTGCCGCATGAACTGACGCCTGCTATGTCCAATTAAATTCTGGAGTGCTGTGACGAGCGCTGTAACTACACATATAGACTCCTGGGCACGTACACACTTTGTGTCACTATCTAAGTAGATTATTGGTCTGTTTCCTGATTCAGAGTGTCCGACATTCATTCCCTTTTCTTTTAGCAGGAGCCATCACTCCTGTCTGCTGAGTTAGTGGCAGTGGGAACATGCAGTATCTGCTCTACCATTACACCCTGTGTACCGTCCTGAAAGATGTGATGGCCAAGGCCTTTGTGTATCTATCGGTGTCATCTTTAGCAAAAGTGACAGATTAATGAAGGATACTTGTCTGTGATTAAAACTCACCCAAGTATAAGGCAATAATGGCCATGAAAAAAGCTAAACTGGAACCAGAGGAACTGTCTTGAAAGTTTTCAGAGATAAAAATACAAGCATTGGCATGGCATTTAATTTCACTGTGCTTTTCTAAACAATTAACAACCAATGACAATGCATTCTCATCCCAAGGCGTCATCTAACTGACACTTTTGACCATGCTTCACCATCCGACGCTTTAGGCACCCTTTAGCATCAGTTATTCCACAATATATTGAACACATAACATATATTTTATTTATATATTTCCATATAATTGTACATATATTTAAAATATATTCCACAATATATGGAACACATATCTATACATATGTTTTATTTATATATTTCTATACAATTTTAAATATATTTAAAATGTATTCCACAA
>JAOTRC010000022.1:23994122-24005219 GCA_027497675.1 Cyprinella lutrensis
TTGCTATCAATAAACTTTGCAGATCTAGTGCGAGTTCTGTTCTCATGGGAATCTGTTTGTTTTCCCATAGACAGTATTGAGGTGTTTTCACCCAAAAGGGGGCGTTACCCTTCGATGATGCAAAAGTGGCGTTGGTCTATCAAACACACCTGAACGAGCTAATAAAGGTATTCAGGATTACTAGAAACATCCAAGTAGGTGTGAGTTATAGCAGCTGTGGTCCTCCAGGAATTGAATTTGAGACCCACATCTTTTAATGCAATTTATGGGTC
This sequence comes from Cyprinella lutrensis, assembly GCA_027497675.1. Taxonomy (NCBI): domain Eukaryota; kingdom Metazoa; phylum Chordata; class Actinopteri; order Cypriniformes; family Leuciscidae; genus Cyprinella; species Cyprinella lutrensis. Next base: position 23,994,395 of record JAOTRC010000022.1, read on the forward strand.
ACATCAGAGAACTATAGTTTAGATATTTGTATGCAATACCACACATATAAACTAATATTTTAACATATTTTGAGGAATGTTCTTACAGCCTTGCAAGTTGACTGAAGAGGTTTGACAACACACACACGCACTGCAGGCCATTGTCACACACTTAAAGCTGACGTATACAGTAATCTTTGCTTATAAACAGCCAAATCAGCATGACACACACTGTGATTATGAACATAATCCTTCTCGGATACTTTCTTACTGTGTATGTGTGTGTTTGAGCCCTATACGGGTTCGGAACACATTTTTGCTTAATCGCATTGTCACACATAGATTGTCTGACATTTCCTCCATTCGTGGTGTGTTTTTTGTGCAGTTGACACTCTTGACAGGCCTCCTCGCCATTGACTGATGGCACGTATGGATTGGACTAATCCAGAAACCCTTGTCTCTCTCAAACACACACACACACACGTGCCACACACTGTCTTCCGTTCCTCACACTCAGACAGCTTCGGTTGGATATCTCTGTTTGTAATGGCGTCCCCTGCTCAATGATGACAATAGGGATTAAACGGCAAGGTTTTTTTTACACATATTTCTTCTCTTTTCCTGGTTCTGAAGAGGAGCTTCCTTATCAGCACTTCCAGGATCCGCATCATCCCTCTCTCCTCTCCTCTGCTGCCAATTACACAGCGGATCATTTACTTCAAGGGTATAAATGTTCCAACACAAGTATTAGCGAGCAGAGCTGAGTCGCTGACAGATGTACCAACTTTAATTCTCTACTTGTGTTTTTTTTTTAAACTTTAATTAATTTATGTATCATCCTTTTTTCCCTCCCACTTATTTGTGATAATCTGGGTTGCCATGGCAATGGGGAGGAAGTGTCGCTGCTGTCACTCAGTGTGTTTTTTAGTTAGCTAATATATTCAGGAAGACAGTAAAAGAGAGGTAAACACTAGAGAATTGAGTATGTGTGTATGTTTAGACTGTTACTACAGCGAAAGAAAAAAATTGAATTCGCCACTGAAGTAATAACATCGCTGTGAGATCTAGAGAGAAACATTCACATTTCTCTGTTGTTAACGAATCAAACAGCGCTGACGTGGTAACAGGAACAAACATTGTGCCATGAATGAACTCCAGTGTCCACAGATCAGCAACGTTCATCTGTGTAACGCTACTAGTAACCATTGAAGTTGGCAGAAATAGTAGGCTATAATGCTTTCAAGTAACATAACGTCAGTTTTATTTTGACATTTTGAATACAATTGCTGCCCTTAAATGTTAATCTGAACTAAAATAAACCTTTGTTTATAACTACGACAATATTAGATTTCATTTTGTCCAAGGAGCTGTTTTGTTTTATATGCTCCTAAGAAAAGTCAAGTATAGCTCCATCATTGCTCAAAGTTAAAAAAATATACTTTATGATGTTAGTTTTAATAAAAATATCACTGACCGTGAATGAACCGTGAATTTTGTGAACTGTTACACCCCTAATAGAGAGATCGAGAGATATAGATAATTTATTTATTAGACAAGCACACAAAAACAATGTGTGTGTTTGAGTGGTACATCCTTTGCTTTCCACAGGACCATAATTCACTCCCACCCCTCTCCACCCAGATGACTCGTCTGCCTTAGCTGGTTTGACCACTGGTCATTTGGTGTTACGCAGGTCAGTAGGAGTAATTATTTCTAGCCGCTGACTACACACTGAAGATAAATAGTTTTTGAAGAGAGTGTAATGTGTGGCTGACCCATGCTGACACATGGTTCATCCCGACTCTACAGCCATGATTTATCCCCTCGGTCTGTGTGTGTTAACCAGAGGAGGGTGACAGCGCTCTTAGCTTTACTTCCATCTTCATCATAGAGAACAGGAGACAGTTGGAGAGAGAGGCTAAAGGGGATGCTATTGCACTCATCATCATTTCCTCATCTTTCTGCTGCCTCATATAAGGGACTTATGTCTGATCTCTGACTCACAAAGCAAAGGAGATGCCGAGACACTTGTAACCCTCGGACAGTGTGCCTTTTTTTTTGATAAAACTTGACGAGTTTATATAAGGCCGTAGTTTTACCATTTCATTTAAGGTATCCAGTCACAAGTAGACTAATAGTAGTACCAAATCCAGGTGTAAAAAGGCAACGTTAACACTGCAAGTCTTAGTGCTCGATTCTGATTTATTGCTCAGATCTTATTTCGTTGTGTGCCTGTTTTCTTTTTCTTTCTTCTTTTTTTTTTATGTGGCCACTGGCCAGTATCGAATTTGAGTGTGAACTGGTCACAGTACTGAAGTGACTTGAGATGAGCCAACCCGATCTCCCGACCAAATCGTACGAATTCGACGAATGATTAAATAGTGGCTAATTCGTAACAATTCATGTGACCTCACTCATACGAATTAGTACGATTTTGCTAAATTGTACATATTTTACGAATTGGCCAATTCGTATGAATGGCCTACCCCTTACCCCGCCCCTAAACCTACCCATCACGTGGGTTTAGACAAATCGTACGAGTGAGGTCGTACGAATTAGACAGTTTTTAAATCATTCGTCTAATTCGTACGAATTGGTTGTGAGATAGCGTAGGATGAACTGATAAAGAGGATGCATACGAGGATGCGAAGTTTCTATCAAACAGTTTTCTTGAAAAAAAAACAAACAAACAAAAAAACTTGTGGATCGAGGCATATCTGAATGTGAACGTGCAGTCGATAAGGAAGGGCTGATGTTTAAGGACTATATGATAGGTTTCTACTGTTAAAAAAAACAAACAAACAGATCTTAGTCAAACAAATTTTTTTTTCCCTATATGGGCTACTTTTGCCTGCATTCTGAATATATCAGTGTCTTGAGAACTAGTAGATTTGACCACAAGTGTCTACAGGACACATGCATGTTGAGGTTTGTTTACAATTTGTCACTTATTTCATGATTAGCAGCATTGCTTAATTAATTACTGATTTGAAGAAGTTTTGTGCTCTGCTGTGTTTGTAAATTGTTTGTATAAGTCAGATTTGACTAATAAAGGATCTAGATGTTAAAGATTACAGATTTGGGCTGAAAAGAGCTTAAACTTTAGTGATATTAGCTGTATTGTGGGTGAGTGTAGATTTCCACATTTGGAATGTAGGCCTACTTTTCTAATTTCTCATGTATTACTTAAAGTCGAGATGTAAGGGAAGTAGCGTCAGATTGTGATGCAGATCTGAATGAATGTATTATAGAAAAAAAGTAGAACAAACGGGATTTGATTCTTTCCATCAAATGATTGAAGTCCGTCACCAGAGAGATGTCTGTCGTTTCACTGGAAGATTGAGTTATGACATTTTGCTTTTTAAAAGCAATCAATCAATAAATAAAATGTACATGGATGAATCGTTCACAATACGATCAATAACATGCATTTAGAAAATGGATCATTTTATTTCATGCCGATTTTATTTTAATGCATTACAAGCAATCTCTAGACCATATGATTACCTAAAATGGTTAAAAAAATAAACTAGCATTTACAAGCATATCTGTGTACCATAAGAGGCAGTGTTAAAGGGATAGTTCACCCCCAAATGAAAATTATATCATTATTTACTCACCCTCAAGTTGGTCCAAACCTGTATGAATTTCTTTCAAGATAATTTGAAGAATATCGGTAACCAGATGGCTTGCCATAGACTGTTGATGGATGCCATAGACTGTCATAGTATGGAAGTCAATGGGTGCCTTCAACAGTTTGATTACCAACACTCTTTAAATTATTTTTTAGAGTTCAACAGAAAAAAAGAAACTCATACAGGTTTGGAAAATCTTTAGGGTGATTTAAATGATGACATAATATGAATTTTGGGGTGAACTATCACTTTAATGTAAACATGGCCATCTGCAGTTCCTGCTGTGAGACACTCACTATAGGGCTAGAGATTTGTCACTAGGTGGCAGCTGGACATCACGAATGTATTTGTTTTTACTTCCCTCTCTCTCAACAGATGTTGAAGTTTAGTTTTTTTATAGGGTGATGCTGCTCTATGATGGCTTCTCTTGCATCTGTGATGCTGTAAAGAGCCCAGGAGCATGACCCGCCCCGCTCTGCCCTGTTAACCCTTCTGATTGGCTCTAATTCTTAGTGGCACAGTACATTGGGCACATGACAGTAACGGTGTTCCAGATCGCTGGTGAGCGAGCCGCCCCAAAACACACCCCACATGCTCTCTCCCACACACACACACACACACAAACTGGATCGTGTTAGTGTCACTTCTGTTTCACTGGTCTCATATGAATTTAAGTGCTTAAGCAGACTGTTCAATATGCCACCAGCAATTACATTTTCAAATGGGTGGGTTTGCAAACATCATCTGTGTTAATCTGTCTGTCACTGCCCGATTTTCTGCCGGAGGGAGGAAAGAGGATTAAGTCATTCAGTCCCTGGTAGAATATTTTCTTTGTTCAATCTGACTGAAGGAGAAGTAAATAAAGCAACAAGATTTCATCCTGACGAGTTAAAAAAAGGCATATTCCTTCTGCAATGTCTCTGGATTTGCCTAATGTTCAGACAAGTTATCCTCCCAGATTACGTTTAGAAATCATCAAAACGTGAGAGGAGTCCAGCACTGGGAAAGAGCAGAGAGGGGCCTGGACTATAGACTGTAGCGGATGAACTTGCACGTTTAGGTATAGATTATACACATTTCTTGCTTTGATTCACAAACTCTTAATTTGGGTATTTAAAGGGTTAGTTTACTCAAGAGTGAAAATTATGCCATTAATGACTTACCCTCATGTCGTTCCAAGCCCGTAAGGTCTCCGTTCATCTTCGGAACACAGTTTAAGATATTTCAGATTTAGTCCGAGAGCTTTCTGTACCTCCATTGAAATATACTGTCCAACTGTCAAGTTGTCCATGTGACATCAGTGGGTTAGTTAGAATGTTTTGAAGCATCAAATACATTTTGGTCCAAAAATAACAAAAAATACGACTATTCAGCATTGTATTCTCTTACGGTTCTGTTGTCGAGCCGCGTTCAATGACGCTGCTGATGTAAAACACTGCTGACGTGTTATCGTTTTTGATAACGTCTTTATTTCCTTTCTGGACAAGGACATTATTATCGTACATACATTTTCAATGGAGGGACAGAAAACTCTCGGACTAAATCTAAAATATCTTAAACTGTGTTCTTAAGATTAACGGAGGTTTTACGGGCTTGGGACGACATGAGGGTGAGCCATTAATGACTGATTTGCTTATACATGAAATTAATTCTTTCACAGATTATGCTATTGATTATACAGGAAACCATTTGTAGTGTCAAAGATTTATATTTAAGGGCCAAGCACCAATGATACGTACGCACCGAATTGTAGTCGTCGTCTTCTTCTGCTCTTGAGCCTATATAGTCTCTAATTCAATCCCTCAATCCCGCCACCAACTGTCCAAAATTTCACCTACGTTTATTATAATAACTTTTAAACCGTTTAGGGCTAGAAACAAAATTCTAGTCATGTGACACTGCAGTAGGCTAATGATGCTAAAAAAAATCAGCTTTGTCATCAGATGATAGGAATAAATTGCACTTAAGTAATGAAACAGTCTAAACACATACTGTACCCAGCTCTGTTTGTGCTGTACAATAGGCTACCAAAGCGATACACATGTCTTGATTCACAGTGCCAGGGAACAGCTAACAGCAGTGGCAAAATGATCTGATTTATTGTTTGAACTACCAAGAACAGAGTAATCAGTGTGTCATGCTGGGATTTTCAGATGTGAGTCGACAGCACAGCCCCTCACACAGAAACACATTTTTTAGCTCAGGTTGACAGGAACGCTTTTAAAACATCATACACCAGTGTGCCTAAATGTTATTGAGTTGTTTATTGTTGGAAGATCCCAGCTCCTGTTCTTTTCAGCTTGAAACGCTCCGAGCGGGGCAAGCATGCTCCATCACTCAGCTGGGCCAAACGAGCGTGACGCTCCCGCTAGCTGAAATTTAACGCCTCGCCCGCTTATTGATCCTTCCTGCAGAGGAAAGAGAGGGAGAGTGGGTGAGAAAGGGGCGGCAGGTCTAGGCCGGACACTGTCCTTGACTCCACGTCCGTTGGAGAGCCCTGGAGGACGCAGCACTTCACATCAGCAGCGTCCTCCCTGGGGCTCACTGCACTTTACAGCAGGATATTGATTTTGTAGGAGGAATGCATGAAGGGGATAGCGAAAGAGAAGAGGCGGAGGAGGATGAGAAAAAGAAAGTGAAAGAGACAAAGTGGAAGCTTGAACTGGTGAAGGGAAGAGGAGAAGGAAAGGGAGATATTGACATAGAAATGATGGTTGATGGGTAACTGAAGTGCTTGACTGCTCCCCAGGACGAAGGACAGACTGAGTTAAACCCCTCTTTATATCTTAATCAACTTCAGCTGATACAAGCAACCATAGTGCAGTAGTCATAACATAGTGCTGATTTATTGCCTTATTATCATGGTATTCACATGATACTAAAGTAATACATTGTAAAAGTTACAATGGTACTGTAGGCCCAAGTAAAGGCTATTGGTACCATCAAAATTGTTTATTTGTACCATATCAGGTCTTTGTACTGTGTACACTCCTATTTGTTTGATTAAATATAGTAAAAAATTGTGACATATCATTTCAATTTAAAATAACAATAATATAATTTATTCCTGTGATATCAAAGCTGAATTTTCATCTTCAGTTTATCCGTCAGAAATCATTAAAATTATATTTTTTATTATACTTTAATGAATAGAAAGTTCAAAAGAACAGCCTTTTTTGAATTAGAAAACTTTTGTTAAACATTATAAAGTATTTTTACTCCCACTTTTGATCAATTTAATGTGTCCTTAATGAATAAAAGTTGCAATTTCCTGAATAATAATTATAATAAAAAAAGATCTAATCCAAAAATTTGAACGGTAGGCTAGTGTATAGAGGTTTCTTTTGAATCAGTACAAACAGAAATGTGTGTAGTCTAATCTGCAGGTTAATGCTAAACTGTCCTTTCCATCAACATAATCCTAACATTGACGTTTGCTAACTAACACAGTGACTGGTGCGCCATAGACTAACCCAAAGCCTGTGTGTTTTTCTGCTTGTGTGAGTGTAGCTCCATCAGTGCGTCTGACCTTTCACCTCTCTTCGCCTGTCCTGGCAGCTTGTGACGTGATCGGTCACAGAAACATCTTTTTCTGCTTTTGGATGAGGACGGGTGTGAAATAGATGTCGACACACACACACACACACACACACCCTGAAAAGCACTTAAGCTTAAGGGCTGTGTGTTGTGCGTCAAGCAGGCAGCGGAGCAACTCTCCTGTGTGCATTTTTAAATACTTTCAAGTGATTGATTTGAGAACCTGGGCTTCAGTCGCAGGCTTACACCTGCTAAAGACCTTACCAGAGAGAGTGAATGAGAGTAACTGGAAAAGACATGCGAAGTGTCGTGTGACATTAAAGCTTCTGATGTGTGTGAGTTGTGGGTGTGTGTTTTAAGCAGGTGTAATATGTCGTGTTTAAAGCTAATAGATGATCCATGTTTTACTTCACTACTTTCAATTTTTTCCCCCATTTTTGTTTTTGTTTTTGTCTGTTTCAAGTTGAAAATTTTATACAAAACAAACTCTTCAGTCTCAACGCTTTAGATTAGGGCCCAATTCTTACTATTTAACTAACTATTAAGTATGAGTTTTGCCTCAGTAAACTCCTTGTTACTGCTTATTAATAGTTAGGTAGTTGTTAAATTTAGGTATTGGGGATTATTAAAGGGTTAGTTCACCCAAAAATGAAAATTCTGTCAGTATTTATTCACCCTCATGTTGTAACAAACCTCTATGTGTTTATTTGTTCTGCTGAACACAAAGGAAGATATTTGGAATATCTCATTCCCCATTGACTAGTATGTATTTTTTTTTGTAGAACAAGGTCCTGCAGAATAAGGCATTAATATGTACTTTATAAGTAATAATCAGCCAATATCCTAAAATGCATGCTAAGCAACTAGTTAATATTGAGAATTGGACACTGAACTAAAGTGTAACCAACTCTTTTAAAGCAACTTTGTACCTCAAAAAGGTAAAACATTCTTATTTATTACCTTAAAATAAATATACAATTATACTATATTTTAGTTACAGTATATATTAACCAAAAAATGTCATAACTTATCCTTAAAGTAATTAGTGGTGCTATAACTAATGCTCATACTTGGGGTTATAGATTAAAACAAAACAAAAAAAACTATTACTATTAAACTGTACAGTTTGTACTCTGCCTGAGAATTATGTGATTGGAATGCAAATACTTCTATATGTGGGAATTTCATTTCTGTGCATTGTTACAAAATGTGTCTATTTACAGAAAGTACTTGTTACATTCTCAGCAATTGCCATTAGGGGTGCTTTAGCAGGGATAATGGTAAATGTCTTTTGTTTACTGTCAGTCTTCTCTTTCTGGTAACAAAGTAGTATTTGGTTACTCTCAGGTTTATAACCTCCAGACCAACAGAAGAGCACACGATAAATGTCCACCAGGCCACTTGTTGGCGATGCATTGGCAAGGCACTCGCGCCTGCATTTGCATACTTGCATGATTATAACAGCCCAGAACAACCTATAGAAAACACATAATGCCTTTTTCACATTCAAGCACCACTCAGCTGTTCTTCAGGAAATGTAATGCCCTGTTTATAACTAAACTAGTACAGTAACAACAGAATAACTACAGGGTGTCATTTTGTAGGCAAACCCAAAGTTAGCATTATCTTGGCCTGGTTCCCTTAAAAAATAAATAAATAAAAAAATAATTAAAAATCAGGGTTTTTGGATTATTGCAGAAAATAAGCTATGTGATCATCAAAAGTTTTCGTTCATCAAGAACATTGAACCTTTGAAGCCTAAATACAATCGCCAGAAGTTAAAGAGCTAAACTTAAGCAAATAATAAACTTCAACACGCACAACTTTAACATCACCAGTAAGCTTCTGACAACTCTCTCAATCATTATTTAAAATCTACACGTTGGAAACTCTGAGTTAGAATAGTTTGCAACAGCTCAGGTATACGCACAAAGAGGCTGTAATAGCGGACTGCAGTGGGTGCTTTTTCCTGTTCTGCGTAATGATGTTAAATGTCTCTGACAACCTCAGTAGTCCTATTTAGCCATTTGCTAGCAACCACCTTTTTCAAGACACATAGAAGGCATTCATTATTTCTAAGGGGGCCATCATGTACCGGTGTGAACCACAGCCACGATAGCATTGTATGACAGATGTATTGCTTTAGTTTTTCCTTTTTTATTCAAAATATACACAAACTTGTTAACCATGTCATTAACTAATTGTGTTAGTGAATGTGTTTTGTCATTTAACCACCTTTACAGTGACATGTTAGTTGACTCGGGATAGGTGCCAGTATGTTTGTCTTCCACACTTCTGAGAATTGGATCTGTTTGATTTACATTATGTAAATTCATCTACTTCTCCCCAAAACAGACACAAGTAAGGAGTTGGTCTACTGGGAGTAGAAGAGAGTCAACTTTATTGTTCCTGATACCTAGGAAAAATTGATACAGAGGGGGCACAAATCAGATCTGAGGAGGGGAATACCCCCTTTTGCCCTCTTGTGGTGTTGGGCAGGGAATTAAGTGTAAACATATCTAAGCTTGTGGTAACAAAAGACCTTATTTCGGGTGTCTAACCAAAAACCCATTTGGAACAATAGAGCTGTTTCCAGACTTTTCACTCGGCCTCACTTTCATCTGCCAAATCTAAATGGTCAATAATGTGGTGCCTGTTTCCATAGGACCGTCCTGTTTGAGCTGAGCTAACCGTGAGTTTGCCACATGGATCATCTGGCTGTCAGCTAAACCTCCTCTGCGGTGTTCACATCTTTGTAACATGATGGAAACTCTTTCCTGTTACTTAGAGATCCTGACACTCTGACTACATTTCCACTTTAGTACGGCCGTGAGTCCGTTTGAGTCGGGTCCACGGGCGTGTGTCATGGCACCTATGTGGTGTGTTCTCGCAGGCAGGTTCGATGCAGTCACACACAAGCCTTCAGCATGAGGTAAACGGCTCTGTTTACTCAGGTGTGTCCGTTTTCTCATTCCCTTCCCTTCAAGGAGGACATCCCCTGCTTTTCCTCTCGCTTCTGTCCGATTGTAGTTCCGTCACCCACAGAATACATTCCGCAACTCCCTGACAAATAGGAGACGTGGAGGAAGTGTGTTTGATGTGTGTGTCTGCCGCCATGTTTGGGTTTGATGTCGTACAGGTTAGCTGTCGGAGTGTTTGATTCAGCAGGAGAAGAGGAGCTCGGTAACTGGTGACACACAAGCTCCAACCGTGTACTCGCCAAACACGGCGCTCTATTATACACGTGGACCTCAATACCGCCAGAAACGCATACATACGATGAAACTCTCAGATGTGTAGGCAAACACACTCTCCTGTAAGGATTTTTATTTTTTTTTTGCTTTTCAGTCGCTCTGATTTGTACTTGCATTACCAATATTTTCACTGGCCGCCCCATAAAAATATGTTTTTTTTAGTTTCTCATTTCATATTTATTACAAAAAAAATAATTTACTTGTATTTTTTTTTTCATTTTCTATCTTCAATATATATATATATGTATATATATATTTTACATCAATTAGCAGTTTTTATTTACAATAATTTAATTTTAACCTGTTCTTCCAAGCTTTTTTGACATCATTGCAAGAATCTTCAGTGCTGGGAAATGGTTTGTACAGCCCATGCTAACTGTAGTGCTATTTTATTTTAACATTTTTTTGTCCTATATATAT
>JAOTRC010000022.1:24012926-24023915 GCA_027497675.1 Cyprinella lutrensis
TTGATAAAAATGGTCATTTTAGAAGAAAATTTCAAATGGCATTTAGAGGCTTTTGCATCTGAACTCTTCATATATTTAAATAGAAAACATCAAATTGTAATAATGTTTTATTTTTCAACAAATAAATACATCTATAAGAGATTTTTTTTTCAAAAACAATTAAAATGTATAATAAACTTAATCAAACTGAACATTTAGTTGTACAGTGATGTCACAAATTCGACTTAAAATAAACACTTTAAAATAAAGTGTTAGTATAGAAATTGAATATTTACAATTTAACGGTCATTGGGTATCACAAATAAATAATTATTAGATTTATTGGTATTGTTTATAAATGATATACAGTAGGTACATCTTTGCTCTAAATGTCAAACTACGTCTGTGTTTACAGAGGTGATTGAGAAAGATGGTGAAGGACAGAGTAAAGAACAAGAAACAGAGACCGAGGGCGAAGGAACGAGTAAAGAAGAAGGAGGAGGTTTGGGGAAGGAGGAAGTGGAGAAAGAGAAGGCGTGTTGGCGTGTCGGCCTGAAGGTGGCCTGGGACATTCACACACCAGGTCTCGCTTTGCCTCTACAGTCTGGAGACTGCTACTATATGACAGGTACACAATCGCATTCATCTGTGTCAGAAACAGTAGACTCAAGTACATGTGTAAAGGGGATTGTATCGTCTCGGTCATGTTGAAATGCATTAGACCAGGAATTATCTTTCCCAGAGGATGTGCACATCGACATCCTTTTATGTGCATGTGTGTGTCTGTTTCCCTAGGATTTTGCTTCCACATGTTCCTTTATCATGAGAGGTTAAGCAAAGCAAATGCTTTTTTATGAATCGCTGTGACCCCTGTCTGAGAGCAGGACTGAGACTGGGAGAGAATCAGTAAATCAAGGCCTTTATTACTGATGGCTACAACAGATGCCCCCCATCCACGACCCCACATTTACACAAACCCTCACCTCTAAATATCCCATAAAGTGTGTTTGATGACCTTGATAAGGACACTATTTATTTCCCGATTTCTGTGTACAAGCATGACTAATGCTTCCCCCCCATTGCACACATTTTATCAATCATCTTTGGACGTTTTCATCTATTTGGAAAGGCTTTCCAGCGGCCGTACCTCCGTGTTGCTGGCTGCTCTAAAGTTAGAGTTATTTATACCTACCTAATGGTGCTCTCAGTCCTGTGAAGTGATTTTAAGTGTAAAGCTAAAGCAATATAAACATAATGGGTCATAATGGGTTTTCTGGGCACAGGACAAGGGTGAAAGTGTGACTGGGAAACTGCCTCATGAATGGTTAATGAGAATATGTCTTGTGGATGAAGGAAGGAAAGAAGGAAGTTCACATCAGGTGCTTTTTTGAAGGGAAAATAAAGGAAAAGAGGGTAAAAAAAAGTGCATGAAGAGACAAGGAGGATGGAAGAAGCTGTAGTGTAGCAACCCACACCTCACATCGGGTGCTTTTCAAGGATAGAAGGCATATGAAGTTAAATAGGGTGAAAAAGGAAGGTAATGTATTAGAAAAAAACTAAAAAGGAAAATTAATTAAAGAGAAGGAAGGTAAAGGAAGTATTAGGAAAGTAAGAAGGAAGGCAAATTAATTAAACGAATGGAAAAAAAAAGATCAAATAAGTTCATAGAAAGTCGAAGGGAAGAAAAAAAAAACAAAGAAGGAAGGGAGAGTGGGAGCTGATGGAAGACATACAGTAAATAACTTGCAGAATGATATTCAACTCCACATTCCCATCAGTCTCTAACACTGTCACAGCTCTTCCCCTCCATCCACTGATGCCTGAGACTTCTGTGTGCAAATCTAATCAGTCGATTCTCAAAAATGGAATTTGGGGATGGTTAGCGGGAGCAATTTGTTGGACCGACACCGGCACAGCTGCTAATAAGATTTCGTTTGCTCAATGCTCCAGGGACAGGACAGACCTAGGGAGAGGTTTTGACCCAATAGATTTAAAAGCCCACTTTTAACTCGAGTGCAGCAGCCACCTGACGATGAGAGAATAATAATAAATATTTATTAGAGCAATTTGGGACGGCCCATGATTAATATTGAGGTTGTGACAGAGTCCAGGTTGAGAAAGGCAGTGTTATTTGATAGCAAGTGTTTTAAAGTCAATGTAATGTGACAGGAAAGAATAATTGTATACAGTGGAAATTAAACAGATGTTACTGTTTTGCTCACTCTAGTTTATGCTGCTGTACGTCAGAAAATGTGGTGAATCCATTGATTTCAGTCCCTTTCAAGGAAAGTTACTTGTCTGACATTTTTGCAACACCCACTCGGCTAATTTGGGCATGCAAGACCAACTCTTATCTATTTCAATAAGGAAATGATGATATCTCAAAAACGGCTGGCCAAATAAAAATCATGAACTGTCTTATAAAGGTTGTTTCTTACACTCTAGTGTTAAAAAGCATACTTTAGGTTGGTCCTGCCAGTGTGTAGTCCTAAGTGTGGGTCTCTACCGGCTCTTTTTTTTTGGGTAATAATTTGCTCTTTTTTTGGTTAGAAGGCAGGACTTGCATATCTAGAGCTGCTCTAGTATATTTATATTCTTTGGGCATAACTTCTGAATAAAGGCCCCATCACAGCGAAGTTTGTTTTTGTTCTTTGCCTCATTCCCAGTTCTTTGATTTCACTATAAGGGCCTCTGTTTTGATCAACCAAGACAAATGCTCCCTCCCAAAGTTTATTATAATGTTAAAGTGTGTTTCTTCTGACTGTTGTCTGTGCGTGTGTGTGGGTGTTGTTGGCATGTGCCTATATAGATGATCTGAATCGGACACATCAGCACTGTGTACTGGCTGGTGACACGGCTAGATTCAGCTCCACTCACAGAGTCGTACAGGTGAGCATCATCTCCCCAGTTGCCCTGATCGCACCTGCAGCATGATCAACTTTCATGTCCTCAACCAATAACCCCCTAATTTCTGGTTTATATGACAAAAATGGTTCCTTTAGTGTTGTACAGGTACACTGGACTACATACAGAAACGCTGCTCAGAGGCCTTGGGGAATTTACACACCAACACTGAGAAGAACACCAAGAGTCTGAGTTCTCTCCTCCCCTCCACCCTTCAGCACATTGAGGACATTCACAACGAGGTGTGTATGTGAAAGTTTTTTAAGCATTCTACAATGTGTACTCATAAGACCAAATCCCAAACGCGTGTCTCAGGCCATGACAGATGAGGCTGCTCTGAGGTTTTTTTAAAAGGTTGTACTTGCTATTAATTTTTCAAACCCCAAACAATAGCTCTTTCAGAGGGCCTAACCATCAGTGCGGCCTTGTATAGGTCTCTGTTGAACCCCAAGTCGCCTGGATTATCGCTCAGCACCTTAAAAAACCTTGAAAATATAAAGTGTTTTATATATATATATATATACCCCTGCCCGGGGGCAGCAGCCTCCCCGGGGGCTACCGACCTCAACACTCTGACCTGATTGAGGCTATTTTGTTGAAACTGCCCACGAGGGCCTGTTTGGGTTCTTAAATGATGTATTAGTGTATTATTTATTATTGATATGTGTATTTATCCCAGCACACTGTTCTAGCAGAGCTCAGCGTCTACCTTTTGTTTAGTGTGGTGGACTGCATGGAGATTGCAGTAAGCAGCCTCTTATGGGCGATCTGTAAAGGATCTGTAGTGTGCAGGATTAATGCACTGGGTTAGTCCATTGATGTTGATAAAGGCCAATGTTTACCTGCATTTTTAAGGGTTGGTACTTGGTACTGGTATATGGAGCACAGGTTCAGGGGAGGTTTTTGCTGGAGAGGTTGTTGGGAAAGGGATACTTTCCTCCCTCTTCCTCTCTTTCTCTTTGCATCTCACACTCCCAACGGTTTGTCCCACATAGTTTTCCGAAAAGTTGTTGAGGTTGCATCATTTTGGAATTAGAGGGCTATTTCACTTAACAATTCTGTCATCATTTACACAACCTCAAGTCATTGCTTACTTGTGTGTTTTGGAAATGTCTAAGTTACTCTTTTCTATATAGTGAGAGTGTATTGAAATTTCAAATGGACACATGACAGCACACTCTATTTAGGGCTTTCACAAAATCAGATTTTCACTATGGACAAAATATTCTAATTCACAGAAGCAACATTATCATGATATCTATAGAAATTGTAAAATAAATAAATAATGCTGTTAGGCAATTTTTTCTTTAACTTTGTTTAATTTGAGTTTATTGTTTATTTTGGGTACAAAATCATACAAAAAAAAGATAGATATGTGTTCTTATGTTTTGCATCCCTACAATTCTCATTGTCCGAGCTGATGTGGAGGCACATATATGGCTCTTTATTTGTATGACCAGGTGTACACATATGTGGGTTTACAGAGCAAACGGTACAGACTGGCCTCTATTGATTGAGTCACAACAGATCTGGACTCGAGGGTGCTCTGGTGAAATTGATTGGTAGTCCAAACAGTGAGCCGTTTGAGAGAGATATCTGGAAACCTTAAGCCATTTAATATTTAAGATACTGCAGTGTTATATCTGGAGGTCACCGTGATGACCACCTTACTAGTACCATAGCTAACGTGTAGTTACCGCCACGTTCAAATGGATAAATAGACCGACAGACTCTCCACCTGTCACTGAAAGCCTTTTTGTTTCTGTCTGCTTCCTCTCTTTCTCACCTCCAGCATATGCAGGTGGCATTTAGTCTCAGTACCTCACAGCAGCAGACGGCTTGGCTCTAAATGCCAGTCGCATAGTTTCCAGCTCTGTGCCTGTTACAGGCCTGCTCTGCGGGAAACTGGCCTCCATGTTGGCTCAAAGCTTTCGGCGCTGTGTGCGCTTTCAACACAGAAGGACAGACAGACAATCAACCCGGGGGGGAACGACAGACACAAAAGCGGCTGCTAGCATTTGTAGCCTCCGGCGTCTGTTGAGAGGCTGTCAGCGGTCGGTATTGGTCCGCAGAAATTGTAGGTTTGAACCAACACAAAGTGTAGCATTTCTTTGAAGGTGGCCATATGTGAAAGTGAACCCTGGGTGTCTGATCTCAGTCCAACTAAAGATGAACCCGTTCAAGCCAGTTTCAATGCTTCAAGACTGATGGCCTACACAGGTATTTTTAAAGCAGAATAAGAGTGTCAGACGTACAGTTTTACAGTCTGTCAAATAATGGACCTGTTCACACCAGTATTTTTTTTTTTTGATGCAAGGTTTAAAATTACATTCTCATAATTGATAGTGCTATTAATGGTGCTTTTCCATTACTGGTACCAGCTCGACTCGTTTCGGCTCAACCCAGCACGCTTTTCGTTCCGTTTTCCATTGCAGACAGTACCACCACAAATAGTACCTGGTCGTCATAGCGACGCCTTTCGTTCCTCGTTGCCCTATCAAGCTCTCACTGACAAAACTGTTTAAAAGTGGCGGGGTTATTCTGGATACTCCATCTGGCATGTGTAATGATGACGCAGTGAATGGTGACATGAATGAATGGTCTCTCTGACCAATCAGCAGTCGGCATTGTTTTCACGTGACATTTTAGTATCGGCTCAGCTTGCCTTGGCTCCTTCAGCACCTCGCCGTAGGTGATACAAAAAAAGTACCGAAAGCAGGAACAGGTACAACTTTTACACAGAGGAAAACCAAACAAAGTCGAGTCAAGTCGAGCTGGTACTGTGTAGTGGAAAAGCGCCATAATAGCTACTAAACATACTGTACTACTCAAAACTTAGCTTAGCTAACTTAGCATAGCTAAACAGTGCCTCAACTGAATAGCAGTAATAATAATAATAATAATAATAATAATAATAATAATAATAATAAAGAAAACTATTTTACTTGCCCTGCTAGTGCTTTCACTGAACAGGACGAATGTCAGTTTTTAAATATTTTCATGTGTGTATATTCATATTTTCCATTAAATGTTACAATGTAATTTTTTCATTGTCTTCACCTTTTTCTCTTTTTACATCTATAATGTAAGGAAACTTGGTATATGTATATTTTATGGATAATTTAGAAACATAGAGACATTTATAATATTACAAAAATATTAATAATAGGACCTTTTACAGTCCAGTTACCCATGTAAATACTATGTACTTATTTTAGTAACTACAATTACTGGGGAATAACTAGTAATAACCCTGAACCTACCCCTAAACCTACCCCTGTTTTTACTTACCTTATATTAGACAGTACTTTCTAGGTAAGTACACTGTAAGTACTGTACTGTAAAAGGAAGCGTTACCCAAAAATCTATGTCACATCTTTTGAACTTTGTATTCATCAAATAATCCTGAAAAAAAGAATAAAATACAAATATTAAGCAACACAACTGTTTTTAACATTTATAATAATAATAATGAGACATGTTGAGCCACCAAATCAGAATATTGACTCTGAAGACTGGAGTAATTGCTGCTGAACATTCAGCTTTGCAGAATATAAAATATATTCAGATAGTACAGTTATTTTATATACTTTTTTGTCTTGTAAGAGACTTCTTTCAAAAACATGCAAAAAAAAAAAAAAAAACCTTACGGACCCAAAGGTTACTGTATAATGTAACAACAGCAACAGACAATATTGTATCTAAAATCTAAGTTACTCATATTAATTCTTTGTTTAGTGAACAATAATACAAAAACAATCACAGCTCTTCTTAATATTTCATGATTTTTTTTTTTGTTATTGAGATTGTTGTTTAAAATATCAAGTACTTTCATGTCATCCATCTGCTCTAGATCAAACCAGGCAACTTTATAGTTTAGAGACGGAGCGGATGTTCTGGTTGCTGTTCTGGTTGTAATGTTGTTGGCGTGTTGTTTAGTTGTAACTCTTAGCTAAGGCGAAGAGGGTGTCTGGAGAATGAATTTTGGAGCAGTGCTTTGTTCGTAGCTTGTGGGAGGGCAAATGTGAGGTGCTTACATTTACATGTGGGGCAGACACAGATACACACGTGCACGTGGATACATTAAGCATCATTAGGAGGGTTAACTCATCACTTCAAAAGAGTCAAAGATGGGGAGATTCCCAGAGGAGAAAGGTTGAGAGCCTGTGGTGGATTCTGTTGCTCCCTGTAGAGAGAGAAAGTGAGAGATTGATAGGATGAAGAATGAAAGCAATGAAGTAAAGAACGAAAAGAAAGAAAGGGAAGTGTGTGTAGGTGCGATGTTTTTGGCGTGTGTGATAAATCTTTACGTCTCTCCTGGGTGTAACGTAGCGGCAGACATAAACAAAGGAAACAAAACAACAAACAGGAAAACAGGAAATGCAGATGTCATCACCCTCCTTTCTATTCTGATGACACAGTTATGATCGGCGGCACACAAAGATGCAAAGATGTCAAGTAGAAAGCAAGTGGCTTGTGCACGTATGTGGTTACAGAGGTGTGTGTGTGATTTATTCTGGATCTGTTTATGTGCCGCTACCTGCGTTCCCTTGTTAGTGTGACCTTAGCGTGGGTGTTTAGTTTTTAAAATCACTCCCACCACCACATTGCCCTTCCCCCATCTCCCCACCTCACTGACTCAGGTGACTAGCACACAGTCCCCTCTGCTGCTCTATTCTGCTACTAAATTGCCCACTGATGGATGGATGGAGTTTGATAAATGGATAGGCGTCTGGATTGCTGTTGTTTCAGAGCACGCTGATATAACACAGTACACATAGGCCACAGAGCTGGATAGTGAAGAATGACTGGAGCACAACACATTTTTGTCCAACAACCACATTTTACAGACTATCAAACACACTTGACTGCTGTTTTTTTTCAGACATTGTTAAGTAGATGTCAGCTGCTTGCTATGGTTTGACCTCTTGTTCAAGGACTGGACTTGACCGGCCTAGTTTTCAAAAGTCTATCAAAATGAGTTTTTTTTTTCTTTTTTGGTTCTTGTGTTCTGAAAACAATAGTACTAACAGCCTGATTACTGTAATGAATGGTGATTCCAGACACAAAAGCATATAACTTATTTTTTTTTACTTCATTGCTGAGTGAATTTAAAATGTTATGATGTCTACATTCACATCTAAAATGTAGTAACAATGGAATAGACTATTCTATAAAATAGTGTTCTATAAAGACGGTTATATTCTATAGAATATTTAATATTTATTAAAATAATAGACCATGTAAAGGTTATTAGCAATATCATTACAATAATTATAATAATGATGATAATTACTAATGTCAGTGCATCTTTATTATTATTATTTTTTAAGGTAAGGCAAGTTTATTTATGTAGCACATTTCTAAGTTCACAATAGCAATTCAATGGCATTTGCTTTACACACAATAAATCATAACAGGTGCATAAGAAATAAAAATAAATTTCAATTAAATCCCATTTAATTTGCAGGGACACTTAGTAACAGTTGATTTAACCAATTGTGTGAGTTTGGGCCAGATCTACATGTTTGTCCAAATGATGGAAGATGCCGATTTGGGAAACCTTTTTAAAAACATTCATTATTTTTGCAGTTCTTTTTAGGTGTCTCTAGCGGTGTGGAAATGACACTCTGCTGCTTTAAAGTCTTGACCCTGTGTTGCTCCTTTCAGGTGGAGTTTGAATGGCTCAGGCAATACTGGTTCCAGGGCCGGCGTTACGCTCGATTCTGCAGCTGGTGGACTAAACCCATGGAACAGATGGAAAAAGACTGGAAGGAAATGGAGCGAATGGTAAGAGTGATGGAATGAACTGTAAGCACGCCTGTATAGAATCTGCGCCCAGATTTCCGCTCAATTCAGCGTCTGACATTCAGATGTAGATGTGCATGTTTGTTTATGAAACATTTTGGCTAATTTGATTATGCTATCCCAGTACAGTGTTGTATTCTCAGTACTGATTAACACATTGTACACTATTTAAACCCACAATCCTTGTGGTAGATGTGAAACAAGTGTTCATATTAACACTTAATATGGCTGTCCGTAAGACAAAAATAAGAGACATGGAAGAAATCTGTGTCCTTTTTCATTGCTGATTTTTTGTTTGTAAGATTGAAAGTATGAACATATAAAAAGTATAAAAATATGTCAATTTGTGTTCCGAAGATGAACAAAGGTCTTACGGGAAAATGAATTACTTGTTCAAGTGTTAATTATTCAATCAATTCCCCTTTTGAACAATTATATTCTGCATTATTCAGCAGACACGCCCAACATGTCCATAGAAGACTTAAAAATGTTTTGATATGTATGTAGCAAAAGGTTGCAAAGGGTCTCAGTTTTTAAACGAAAATGCATTATTGTAGACAGGGCCTACGCTAGCAGACTCTTGTTCTGTGGAGAAAGCTGAATAGTAGGGGTTACCATCCTCTTTTTTTCCGAACATGTCCGGCCGTCGATGTTCGGGATTCAGCTTTTTGCTTTCTGCGGTCGCCATTCATTGTTTAGAGTACATGCATAGCTTTTGTTTCAATCTAACTGAATTCATTCTGATTGGTGAATTTGAATGTAGTGTTTAGGTGAACGCTAAACAAGCAATCGGTTGATGTGTGTTTTAACATTGCTAAGAAAATTCCCGCTTCTCCGTGAGAGATACGAGACCGGTGCGTCTCACAGGTGTCGCCCATCGGTAATCATGCCACCGGCCTCGCACGGTTCTCCAGCGGCCCTCAGTCTCGTCCTGCTGACTACAGTAAACATATTGAATGACGAATGTAGAATGCAAAATCCCGGACATTTTGGGCGATCTCGAAACACCTTTTCGGGCAGACTCATCACGGAGACTCAGTAGTAGCCTAGACTTGTTGTTTTGCGCTCTGTTACAGGTAGGCGTGCCCTCCTAGGGTGGCGAAACAAGTGCATTCTGGGAGTTGTTGTCTTTCATCCATACACCAAAAATACATTTCTGTCTTTTCTCAGTCTAGAAAGCTCCAAATTAAAAACGTGAATGACGCTTGGGACAGTTGACAGGCAAGCGCTGCATCGTCAGGAAAGATTAAGCCTTTCCAAGTTAAATTTTCAAGCTCAAGAAGCGTTTAAAGGGAACTCAATTTGTTATGATTCATGGGTGTCTCTTGTTTGTCCTGAGCAATTAAACTGCCCAATGTACTTCAAAAAAATCCTCCAGGTGCCACAAATTCTTTGGTTTACTTGCATTTTTGAACCCTTTCCAGCAGTGACAGTGTATAAAGATGGATCACAAAATCCTACAGAGGACAACTGTGTGACACCGGTACTCAAACTATTACAGAAGGTTCAAACATTTACTGATGTTCCAGAAGGAAAAATAATGCATTAAGGCGGGGAAAACTTTTGAACTGGATGAAAATGTGTACATAGTTCTTATTTTGTTTAATATCATATTTTTTTTCATTTAGTACGGCCCTTCTGAAGCTACAGAAGATTTTTATTTGTTTCTCAGAAGACAAATTAAGTACAGTTTACCTTAATCTTCAAATTCCAAATTTACACCTCCCGGGTCTTAATGCGTCGTGTTGCTTTCTTTAGCATCAGTGAATGTTTTCACCTTTTTCAGGACACAGCCTGTCTGCATAGTCACCCTTCTGTCTGCAAATGACCCCAGTCTCTGATGCTGGAGAGGATACAGAGGTTATTTAAATCTAGGTGATCACAGCTGATCACTGCTGTCTGTTTGACACATGTTTGAACCATATGTGTGTGTATGTGTTGAGCACACAGCTCTGCTCTCGGTGCTTTAGTTACTTTCAGTAGGGGGCACTGTTGTATCATCATAGTCTGTCTGTCTCTCGCTCTTTGAGCAGTAATCACATCTAATGTGCTTCTGGGGCTAAGGACCAGCTCTTGAGCTAGCCGTGTGTGTGTGTGTGTGTACGAAGGGGTGAGACAGTCTCAGGCTCACTGTGAGATACCGGTCCTCCTTCTGTCCAGAAGCACAATTTAAGTGCGCTGACATCCACCCATCAAAGATGTACAGTTTTGTGTCTGTAAATACCATGTTAAATCGTTTTTCCTCAATTATTACAATATACAGTAGTTAAATGCAAAATTCAAGGGTATTTAATATAT
>JAOTRC010000022.1:24063687-24075704 GCA_027497675.1 Cyprinella lutrensis
TTGGGTTAAATTTTTACATTACATTTTTAACCCAGCATTTCGGGTTTGTCCATATTTGACCCAATGTTGGGTTTAAACAACCCAGCATTTTTTAGAGTGTACTCACAAGCTGTTTGTGTGGCGCCCTTATGTGCGTGTGCTTTTAGTGTGCTTAGTCCATCTCTAGGATAGCGCATGAGGGTTGAGGTTTAAACACTTGCAAGACTTAAAAAGTTATATTTTTATGTTTTGCAAGTACGAAGCTTCGTACATTAAATATAGTCTATGCTTCCAATTTATTCCATTATATATGTGGTATATATATTTATGTTTGTTATACTCTTTCTCTTTTCTGTCCTAAAAAAACTGCAGGTTTGTAAATGGTTAATCGGTACACGAAGGAGTGTTTCTATTGCATTGTAATCAGGGCTGATTTAAATTGCAGGCAGCTGAGGCTGATGTGAGGGGGGTCTCTGTGCTTTTATAAGACACTTAGAGTCTGTGTATCAGACTCAGTGCTGTAGATCCCGTGTGCTAAATGGCATTTATTCGGCCGGTTAGTCTGGGAAAACATATGGTGCCATTTGGAGCATCAGACTGTGGCATGCTGTTCCTCCTTAATTAGAGCAGGCCAGCTAGTGAGTGCCACACTTAGCACTCTGTCAATTTCTCATGCACCATGCAGACTCATAGAGGTCACACACTATTGCACTAACTTCACTGACACTGGATAGACGGGGATCATCTTTAACTATGTTTTGTGTGTGTGTGTGTGTAGGTGTTTGAGTGCATCATTAGGAGGTATGAAGGTTTGGTTTCTGCCATATGTTGGTGATTGGCCAGTCATCTGGGAGATACTTACAGAGAGAGAGAGAGGAAGAGCAGGTTGGCAGCACTGCAGGTTGTCTCTGTTAGGAGTCACTGCTGGGATTTCACTCTAGTGAAGTCAATCAACTTAACGCACTATAGATAAATGCACTTCTCATTCTTTTATAAACAAATCCCACTCTCCTCTCTCTCTTTCATCGCTCTTCTCAGGTTATATATGTATACTGTTTTGGAATAAAGACCATATGGCTGTCCTATTTTATTTAAACATTCTGCAATCAGTATGCTGATCAAAAATCAGCTGGCCAACAATAAAAATAATGTAAACTGTAACAAATCTCTGGTGTCTCTTGGGTGCTTTTGGAGCGAACCAGAGTCCATTTGTCAGAAGTTTAGTTTGTTTAGTTGGTGTGGAAGTCAAGTCAAGTCAAGTCACATTTATTTATATAGCGCTTTTTACAATATAGATTGTTTCAAAGAAGCTTTACAAAGATGAAAATATTGAAAAAAGTTTGTTTCCAGAAGAAAATAGCGTCACAGTCCAGCTTAAGTCAGTGATGTTTCATTTTTGTTTTAAAAATATAATAGCTGCTCTGGAGACAACCGTGATGTCATCATCCAGCTCAGTTCAGTTCTTGTATAATAGTGTCAATGCTGGCAGATCAGTATTATTGTTGAATATTAAATTAAAAGTTAAATTTAATGTCCCCAACTAAGCAAGAGAAGCCAACAGTTCAGATAAGCAAGGTAGTTCTCCTCTGGCCAATGAACGAACAGTGTATAATTATGATTATAGGCTTTATAGGTCCAACGAATGTTTTGGAACAATCAGAATATTATCTAGTTCCATCGGGTTGAAGATCAGAGTCATCACACCGGAATGGAGACAGGTTTGTTGAGGATCAATGCCAATGACTGTTGTGTCAATAAGGCCTTTGATGAGAGTCTTGTTGACACAATCCATGACTACATCATGCGTTGGAAGTGTTCATCTTAACCCGAGGAGTTTTTTTTGTATGAACTGTGGTACAATTTATTGTTGGCGTGAGTGTGAGCCACCCCAAATCACAAAAGTTAATTGCTATTGGTGATGCAACATTTGATGCATAATCTCTGCATGCTTCTGGTCACATAGATATCATATATATATATATATATATATATAAGCACATAGATATTTGTAAATACCTAACCTTTAATACCTACATAATTTGTAAATTAAATAAATAAACATGTATATGTATGTATGTGTGATACATTGCATATAAACACATGTGCTCTTCTCTTTGTGTGTTTTAGTAGTTAATCAAATTCAACAAAAACATGAATAAAACACTGAATCTGGCATCTTTCATAACCAATTTACAATGGTAAACACCTGCAGTTAGTACTCACCCTGATGCTGCAAACATACTGAAGTCCAAAAGTGTCAAAAGCGGGAAAGCAACCTCAAGTTTGAATCAAACAGTTGAACCAAGTGTGAAAACAGCCTTAGACTACAGATTAACCACATTTTAATCTTGTCATTTCTAATCATCCTCTAAACACCACCAATAACCATCAAAATGTGCCTATATTTTGTTATTTTTCCATCTCTTTTTGACTCTTTACACCCAAATTGCCCAAATAAGAGTGTGAAAGAGCTAGCAGTCAAATTAGCATATGCTGCATTTATATTTCAGCAGCATTTAAAACATATCTTCAGTTTTGAATTATGCATACTGTACAGAGAGGTTCTTGTCTTGGAGCCACCTGGGAACCTAGTCTGATTTATTTATGTATTTATATATTTGTTTTTTTTTTTTTTAAAATGAAATGAATTATTTAATCGGTTATCTTCATTTCATGCGTTTTTTTGTTATTGTTGTTATTGGGGTTTTTTTGGAAACCAAAAAAATGTGAAGTGGTATGCCTATAAATAAAGTAACATATAGGATGATCTTAGTAGGGACACAACTATTATTAGCACGAAGAGAAAAACAGCACAAGTTTCAGGGTTCAAAAGAATTCAGCTGTCAGTCGAACTACTCTTCATTTTTTTTAATATCGCTGTGCATGTGCACATTTGAGCATGTATGCGTTTGCGTTTTTATCTTTGTGAGTATGAATCATTGCTAGTGATGGCGGAGTGAATAATTCAGATCCTCATGTCCCGTTGAATGTGGCGTAAGCAGCATTTGATTGTCAGAGGATGGATATTGTGTAATGGTAAACATGGCTTAAAATACTCACATTTATTATGGACAAGCCTTTTCAAAACGCTCTCAGATGCAAATACACCACAGATCAGTTTAAATATGCAGCACAGACTCCTGCAAAAATATCTGAATGAGTTTGAGATGTTTATGTACATATTATCTTGCTTGGGTAAATTGGATAAGAAGCGTTTGGTCAAGGGAGGGATGGAGTAAGTAAGGATATGTTTTATGTATCAGTGAATATGCTCTGAAGCTCATATTCATTACAGACTAAATCATGCCATCAAATCCCGCTATGAAGCACTGTCACAATGTCGTATAGAGACTTTGAATTCATACTCTATATGTCGCTTAACTGTTTTTCTCCTATTAGCGGCTGTTTATGTTTAACGTGCCCTAATGCTGTTTACACATCAAGAATCAGGCTAAATTGAAATTAATAGCTGCTTTGTTAACGACACAGTTGTGAGCTTCCTTGTGATGATAAGCTGCGGTCTGTACTCATCTCATAAACAGCACTTTCAGACACATGTTGGCCCGGGGTGCTCATAACTGCTTTATATCACCATTTATTGCACCTTTAATAAGTATTTAATAGAGTGTAGTGAGGTAGGAGTGAAAAGAGTAACCTTTCCTAATGGGAGTTGGGAATTGGACCAGGTATCATTTTTTTTTTTCTTTTTTGTCCTTTCATACCCATGCGTCTAGTTAGCGAATGCTATATTTAGCCCATGTGTTGTTGGCCCATCCTGTGAGTCTCTAATTTTTATTCTCTGGCATGAAATGTTTGGCTCTTAAAGCTCTTTACTAGAAAGGTGTATTGGAGCCATGCTGTTAGGTTGGAAGAATTAGGTTTTTAACTGCAGAACAGGATAGCAATACAAACTATTGTTGGGACTTTGAATGTTAGTCTGGTTTTCCTGTGAGAAGACGATCTTGACCACATCTGTTCGGCTTTTTGTTTTTGAACTTTAAATATGCTATCGATTTGTTGTTCTTGATTTTATTGCCTCGCTTTAAAGTGTTTGTTCTTGTGCCAGAACTAATCTGTCCTCCATGTTTTAATGGCTAGAATGAGCTACTGAATAAATTACTTCCTGTTCAAGTACAAGGACTTCTCTGTTGGATGAGATTGTGTTTGTCAAGAGGAGCGGAGACCTTCTTTTCTAAAAGCACGTTTTCAATCCTGTGCACAAAAGTCAGAAATTTTCTTCTTATCTCTTATTAAAGTTACCTCTGGGTCTGGATATCTAATTTTGCTCACTAACTCACTTTCTCCAAATACCAATTTGACCTCCCTATTATTACTTTTCTTTTTCTTTTTTTTTCTTTTTTGTGTGTGTGTCTTGTTTTCCACTACTACTCCCTCTGTAAAGAATAAAGGTATTAATCTTTTATGTTTTGGAAAAATCAGACGGCTGCTATTTGTGGGACCTCCTGTGCGGTTCAGGTCGGTGCTCTGGCGTGGGGAGAGAGACACCAAATTGCCGAGTAAATCAATACGTTGCTGTAATGTTAGGGGATCCGCTTTCAAAGGGCGGCGGTGAAATTTGTAAGCCGTGGTTTTGATCTCTTTCCCATTCCACTCCAGCTCTTCTTGTTATCATAGTTGCTGTTGTTTGTATGTTATTTTAGCTTCTTTTCCAAGTAGCTATTTTGCAATTTGGACAGAAATACAATTAAAGGCCCATCTGGATGTAATGGCACTAACAGCAGACAGATGGATGGCTCTATTGAAGCCATACCTCGGCTTTGGCAGGTCTAGGCCCCAGTAATGTACGTCTGTACATCGGGATCCTTCAGATTTGGGTAGTGTAAA
This sequence comes from Cyprinella lutrensis, assembly GCA_027497675.1. Classification (NCBI taxonomy): domain Eukaryota; kingdom Metazoa; phylum Chordata; class Actinopteri; order Cypriniformes; family Leuciscidae; genus Cyprinella; species Cyprinella lutrensis. Next base: position 24,068,512 of record JAOTRC010000022.1, read on the forward strand.
CTGTGGAAGGAGCTATCGGAGAACCAAAGGATGAGTTTTTAAATGCTTGAGACAGTGCGTGTGTTGGTGCCAAACATTATGTCCTGAGCTATTACAGCTCGACATTATGACAGCAAGCAGTATTCAGTGTTACATCGTCTTAGTTACACTTTTTGTCTTTTTTGACTTATACGGCTTTTGAAATATGCTTTAAATTTGGTTAATAATTTGTCATATCCTATTTATTGATTTTAGTCAGTGCAAAATCAAACCAGCATGCACATTCTGGCTTAAGTTAAAATTGCATGCAGATCATTTTGTGCAAATGCAATTTGTAATGTTGCACTACATTTCAAAAGTTTGATATGATTAGTTTGTTTGTGAAAGAAGTCATTTATTTTCTCCAAGTATGCATTTATTTGAGCAAAAATAGTAAAAACTTTAGTATTGTGAAATATTATTTTTATATCATACAGTATATTTAAATATAATTTATTTCTTTGATGACAAATCAAAATTTACATCAGTCATTATTCCAGTATTCAGCGTCACATGATCCTTTAGAAATCATTGTGATATGATATGATGATTTGGTGCTCAAAAATGTATTATTATTATTATTATTATTATCACAGTTGAAGAAAACAGTTGTGCTGCTTAATATTTGTGTAAAACCTGTACATTTTGTACAATACGTTACATTTTTTTCCTGAAAATGATTAGAAAGTTAAAGCTTGAATATAGAATATAAAATCTTTTGTAAATGTAATATTAAATAAAAATGTAAATCTTTATGCATTTGTCTATTTAAAAAAGTTTAATGCATCCTTGCTGAATAAATGTATTCATTTCTTTAAAGAAAAACTTTTGAAACATTATTTGAATCAATCATAAAAATTCCAAAACCCTTTGTTAGCAAATGTTTTTGTCAGTAATTTCATTGATGCGATTAACATTGAATGAAAAATATCTAATGAATCTTATTTTTGGAAAAATACAGTATCCTAAATGTAGAAGCATAAAATCTGTGACAGGTTAATCACAGCTTATAGATTTGACTGACTACCTGCACTGCTTGTTTTGTGCTAAATCTCCTAGTCAGAGACACAGGCATCTCACGTTTCTCCCCGACTGTCTTCAGGGTGATTGATTGTGCTGTGAGAATGAGGAAAGACATGGACTACATTTAAACACACTTCTCTTTCTCTTTCTCTATCTCTCTCTCTCTATTTGTCTCCTAGAGCTTGCAAGTACAAACATCTCTGACACCCTTTATTAGCTAGAAACAAACCCTGGAGGCTTGGGCCAAATGGGAAATATAGGAAAATTGAGCTGCTTTGAACCGAGGTGTTTTTGATAACTACTTGGTATGCTTCCTGAAGGATAACCTGTAGGCTTGGCTTCTTCAAACCCTAATCCCTTTGATTAGGTGCCAAGCCAGATAGCGCGCCTCTTCCCCTTTCTTTCGTCTCACTCCCGATCTCTCCGTCTTTCTCTCCATCTGTAGCCCTGACCTACTCCTCCTCATCTATCCTTTGAAATTGTTCTTGCTCCATAGAGGTGGACAGGCACATAGACCTCATTAAGACCCTGATCAGAAGTTTGGGTTTTAATGTCGCCCTCCCACGCAAAGAAACACATGCTTCTCTCACTGCTGTTCAGGGTCACCGTGGCCTGCTCCTCCTCCCGTACACCCCGCGATGCCTGCATACTAACCTCTGCCTGGCATAACCCTTGGCACTTCTACCAGACTACTGTTTCTCTGGATTACCGCATCTTAAGGAGTTGCTCTGTTGACTGGCTGATGGGGTCATAGTGACAGTTGCTAGCGGATACAAGCCGAAGCCTTCAAGTCGGCCGGATCAGGATCTGCAGATTCCATCCCAGTGCTTGTTATCCAGCTCAGCCCCTGGGCTCAACCTTTGTAAACAGCCACCGGTTACCTAATCACCTCCTAATGGCTCGTAGCTTTGCCACTGAGCTATTTGACCAGAATGTGGCATAGCCCCCCATAATCTTGTCAGAGTCCATTGAGAAGACCCTATCTTCTCAAATATTCAAACTGCAAAATGACAGGATAATGGGAAGACAAACTGCCCAACCGACACTCAAATAGCAATAGGCAACCTCCACTGAATGAATCCATAAAACCAGTATTGGAGCTCATTTCTGTCCAGTTCATGTTACCCAACCCTGTTCCTCGATTGAATTTAGTCCATCACCAACAATCTCAAACCCTAGTCCCAGAAGACCCCAGTTCCAGTAATCCTCCAATTTCATCAGTAGCTTCCGGCTCGTTGTCAAACCCACATCCCTAAAGCGTCTCTCACTTTGCTTTCTTGTGTGTGCCACTCTAAAAACACTTATGTTAGTCTCCAGAGGTTTCAAAACAGTTTGTCAAATATTTGTTGAATGTTTCATCAATCCATTAGAATGTCATTTTAAATGCATTCTTCGTTATTTACCTATAGAAGTTAATGAATCGAAAGTCTTGATCATTCACAGGAAATAGCTTACGCCTTGTAAAATAAGATTGAAATTTCATTTTTTTAATGACTAATTCCAACCATAATCTTTTAGATTATCTGTTAAAAAAATGCTTAAGTGTGTCATTGATTTTGCAAATCCAGCTACCCTGGTTGTGCTGTATGTTTTCGAGTCATTAAAAAGAATGACTCATGAGAGCCATTTTCTTTTTATTTATTGTTAAACTATATGTGTTGGAATAATAATTTGCGAATGTACTTCATTTAAAGAGATACTTGAGCTTTGTTTTAGTAGAAAACCTGTAGTATTTTCAAATTACCGTGCTTTGCACCCTCAGACCCCCCTGAGACGAGAGATTTATGTTTTTTTTGTCTGGTAAAAATCCTCCGATGACACAAAAATGGTCATTTTGCATCATCTGAGGATTTTTTGGACAGAGGCTAAAGACTACTGTCAGTAGAAGGAGCTGTCCCGCATATTTTCAACCCGCCCATAGAGGGTGGGATCTCACTCACAGAATGTACACTTAGTGTCTGACAGCTAAGCTAGCAGGCTCTTGTTGTGTGGAGAGAGCAGAGTAACTTAGTAGGAGAAAGCAGAGTACTAGGGGTTACCATTCATCCTCTTTTTGCTGGACATGTCCGGCCGTCAAGATCGTACAAAAGCACAGTGTTTGCTTTCTGCAGTCACCATTCACCGTTTACTTGCAGACCTTTTGTTTCAATCTAACTGAATTCATTCTTATTGGTGAATCTAAATGTAGTTTTACATGAACACTAAACAAGTGATCGGTTGATGTGCGTTATAACATTGCTAAGAAAATCCACGCTACTCCGTGAGGGATACGAGACCGGTGTGTCTCCCAGGTGTCTCTCATCAGTATTCACGCAACCGGTCTCGTGCCATTCTCTCACGTCCCTTGACCTTGTCCTGCTCGCCACAGTAAACATAATGAATGAAGACTGTAGAACGCAAAAGCCGAATCCCGAACCTATTGGGCGATCTCGAAATCCTGAGCAGACTTGACTTGTTGTTTACCTTCACTCTGTTACAGGTAGGCGTGGCCTCCTAGGGCAGTGAAGCTAGTGTATTCTGGGAGTTGATGTCTTTCATCTAAATAAGCCAAAATACATTTTCTGGCTTTTCTCAGTCTAGAAAGCTCCAAATTCAAAAATAATTTCACATGTCTTCTACATAAATGACCCATTTTAAATACACATTCATCTTTCCAGAGGTGAAGTATCCCTTTCAGTGAACCACACATCTCAATTCCCACCAGTTGATTCCCGGTTTTGTGGCTTGAAAACAAATTCACCAATAGTGTCCAAGTTAGATTTGCTAGGGGATCTGTTTCCTGTCACTGTTTCTTTGAGCTGGTAAACCCGTCAATTTTCTCTGTCTAACATAAGGTGTCCTTGGTTGTTTCCGAAGGGCCAAGGCTACCTAGTGTCCCCTGCTTGGTGTTTTTTTTTTTCATTTCTAACTCAAACCAGTTGTGTTTGAGATGCACCATCTCCAGTTACTCTTCCTTCATCCACATCAGATGTTTTGTAAGAGATCACAGCTGGCTCTCAACCATGTTTTATTTGCTATTTTTCCAGCAGCCAATTGAAGAAAAGCCACCTGAACAAAAGGCACATCAGTGTTTTCAGTACTTCTGGTTCTGGTGGAGTACTTATGATTTTCATTGCCATGACATGCATGAATTCTCAGGAGATGTTTCTTGTTAAGCTGACTGATCAAAACGTATCATCAGTGTGAACAGCTAAATCTGTAGTCTAGTCGAATTGTGACACTAACAACTCTAGTGTCCCATCTACAGAAGCCCACAACCACTATCAACCTTCTGATCAGAGCAGCATCATATCTGAAGTTTCGTATGTGTTGAAGAAGTAGTAGTAAGTAAACTTTGATGTCCTAACATGGAGTTGACGTCCTGAAGGAAGGGTAAGCTCCTCAAAGTAGCTTCAACATGATCTATTAAACATAAAGGAGCATTTTGTAGAGTTATTTATTTATTTCTTCCAACTTTTGTCATGCCAGAGCACAGGGTGTGGATAAGAATGTGTCACAGCTCTTTACAATCCCTTATGATGAAGTCCCGCCCTATCGTAGCTTAGCATTGGATCGGGCTAAAGCCTAGCCCCCGGCAGCCGGAGAGCACAGAGCTGCTGATATCCATGACTGGATTTGAGCAGGCAGGCCAGCCCAAGCCTTGTGCCGATTGCTTTTAGTCAGGGATGGAAAGCTGTCTTGAAAGGCTTGTTAATGGGAGGGAAGCCTCTGTAGCCGTGCGTTCTTGAGCGTTTGTGTGTATATGTGCTTGTCTGGAGGGGTCGGGGATGATTCTAGGCTAACAGACGTGGAAGATGGAACAACAGTGACCCCGAGCCATGCTACTGCTCTGAAGTTACTGTTAACCACCCCAGGAAACTTATTTTCTTAGAACTCTGTGTTTGCTACCACTTTTTCACAGGAATTGGAAACTATTCCTTCACTGCAATGTAAAAACATTTTAGGCATTTTAAATATGATTTCCTTATATACTGTGTATTCCTCAATACTGTTCCTCATATACTGTATATATACATATCAAGACTATAGTATGTATGTAAGTAATCTCCAAGACTGGATTTAGCTTTAGGAAACCATGATCGCACTTCTTCCGGCCAACGTTAACAAGTTGGTTTACTATGGGAGGAAAATGCTTAACGTGTAATTAAATGTGTTGCGTTCATATTCTGGGCTCATCTGCTTTTCTGTAGGTTATATAGGATTCTTTATTAATAAGATATGTACAGAATTTGATATTTAAATTAATTTTAATTTTTTTTAAACGTAATGCCTAAGCGTTTTAGAATTGATTTTATCCACGCACTCAATTTGAAAAGACTCCAATGAACAGGCTGAGTGAAAGACTGGATTTTGTTTCTTGCTCAGGTATTGGGTTCAAGTGATTTCAAAACATTTCAGCTGGTTCTAATTTGATTTTTGGATGCTCAAAACATGTTTAGCTAAAAAGACTTCTGCTCCAGTTTAGCGTTTATTGCTGTTTCTGCAGTTAAAGAGACAAATGTGACAATTCTGGCTATACTTTTATTATTTTAATTTTATTTATTTATCACTCAGGGTATCTAATTTAACTATTTGCGGCTTTTGTTTTGATTATATGTTCCTCTGCACTTTTAGGCATTTGGACACATTTGTTCTGTATCATGACTTTTGTTTTGTATTTGTATGTATTAGAAAGGTATATTCTGTTCTAATTTAATTCTGTAAATTTATTTTTTATTTGTATTTTGTTTACACACACATGTGACTATTAGTTGACAATAGGTAAGACTTGACAATTCTGATTCGACTGTGAAAATCCTTCAATAGTAACAATATTAAACATAATAATTTTGAGTAGTTAAGGCTTGATTTCTTTCATGGAATCTACTTGAATAAATCACATAAAATCATCCTAATTATTTAGTCTATGATTCAATGAAGGCATGGGCACAAACCCACTTTTCCATGTCTGACCACAAATGTTTGGTTGGGTTCATGTCAGGTGAATTTTGGAGGCCAAGTCATTAACAGAAATTCACCATGTTCCTCGAACCACTCCTTGAGGGTTCTGGCAGTGTGGTATGACTCATGAAAGTGTTGCCATGAATGGGTGCACTTGGTCTGCAACAATGTTCAGATACCTGGCAGCTGTCAGGGTTTGCGCTATTTGGATAATGGGGCCTAAAGTGTTCGAAGAAAACATTGTCCACAGCATAACACCACCGCCGCCGGCCTGTATCCACCCAACAGTTCATCCATGTGCCATAGCCTCTGTTGGTAATCTGCATATTCATGCTCAGCCATCTACATGATAGACCATGAATCTTGGTTTATCAGACCAAGCCACTTTCTTCTATCAGCTGTGGTCCGATCTTGGTGATCATGGGCCAATTTCATGCGTTGTTGGCGAAGACTGCGATGAACTGTGTGCTGTGACACATTGCCCTGGTCACCACTGTTGTAGCTGCTGATGATTTTGTCGCACTGTGGCCTTACGGACACTGTAAACAATGCGTGACGCTCTCCGCTCCCCTCTGGCATCAATGAGCTGCGAACCTGCCCCACCATTCCAGGCACTCTCATTGCCACAGAAAATGGCTTTTTTGGTCTTTGGCCAAAAACGAAAAAGGCCGAAAATATGCTGCCCCGCCCCTCCATGTTCAGCTATCAGGTTTCCCTCTGGCACAGCAAGTTTTGTACCTTTGTTTTGTGTGCTGTACTCTCCGGTGTCTGTGTGCACTGCTCTCTCTGCTCAAAATGTTCCCCTGCGCAAGTTCTCTGGACTTTTTGGTTTCTGCTTTCAATAGTCCTACTGTGCTGTGCCGTGGTGTGGTATAGCTGTGCCGGGTAATGCTGGTAATGAAACCATGGTAATGTTGAGGCAAGGATGAAGAGTGAATCCAATTGCAAGCACTTTTAATAATAATAATAATAATAATAATAATACAAAAAGGTAATCCAGGGAAAACTCAGAACAGGAACAAAGAGACAGCTTACAGCAAACATTACAACATCAAGAACCCACCAAGACTGAGGCTATGTTTACACGGAAACGATTCTAAAGAGAAAACGCAAAAGTGGCATTGCGTCATCACTTTTTATTCTGTGTTTAGACGAGCGTTTTGTGTGGGAAATCCGCATGCAAATGGTGACGCAAAAGTGTGTGAAATTCA
>JAOTRC010000022.1:24076016-24086030 GCA_027497675.1 Cyprinella lutrensis
AATTAAACCATCATTTGTTTTTCCACAGTACAGTAATTCAAGATCTCTTTGGTTTGCATTAGAGACATAAATATCCTGTTTGATTTTTTGTGTTTCTGACTGTACATTATCAATTATGTCTGAGCCACTGACTCTGACTTAACATGTACATTTGTAACATGTGATATACAAGGCTTTTGGTATGTTCAAAATGAATTTTGTAGATGTTTTTAAACACATGTGAATTTGTGCAGTGAGCTTGTGATCTCCGTTTCACCTTGTCCTCTGTTTTTCATAAAATTGTCTTGAACATGAGAGAGACAAATTGCAGCTGAGTTATCTGCAGGTGTGAGGAGTGTTCTCTAGTCTATAGCTCTGGGCCATGGAGTATATGTTTGAAACCACAGGTAAAGGTGTGTTCGCTCGGAGAGGAATGCGCGGCAGATCACAGCTTCTCCCTGCACAGAGAGAAAGAAAATGGCAGAGTTGACCGAGTGGGCCCAACGTGTACAAACCGTCCTCATTAGCAAGGGAGAAGAGCGAGTCAGTTCGCCCGGGACATGGAAAGACAGATGTGGAGGAGGAGAAGGAAGAATGTGGGAGGTCAAAGAGATAGAGAAAGAGAAAATGAGAGTGGAAGTGAGGGCGTAGAGGGTCATGGCTGGAAAAATAAGAAAGAAAGAAAGATTGAGAGTGAATTAGGTGAATGCCAAACTGTTTTTTGGATGGCGAGAGTCTGACATGTCCTGCTCTACCTCAGTGAGTTCTGCTGGAGGCCATGACATGTAACATGTCCGCCATAGGCACTGCTCCGGTAATTATGTGATTACAGATGAAATACAGTATATGTCACAGACAGTGGAACAGGTTTTAGCAGGCTTTTTTTTGACACACTCAAACCTGATAACTCTTTGACACTAATTTATATCTGCATACTGACAGTGAATATGCTTTGGGATCTGAGAGGTCATACATCACTGATAAAGTCACGGAGAGGAAAACGCATCAGGTGACAGCATCGGACAGGAATGAGGGTCTGGATAGTGTGAAAGGCCCCTCTTTCCTGCATCAAGAGTGATGGTGTACGCACACACGACCATGTCTAAGAGGAGAACATGTTTGTGCGTGTAGGTTAAGAACGATGGATGGATGGTGCACTGTGCACTTTAGTTTATTTTCAATTGCAGCTTACGATTTTTCACGGTCATATCATTCCCCTTTTCAAAATAATTCAATGCCGACTGACTGTGCTGGCCTCCTTTCATTTGAGGTTTGTTTCTGAAAAGGTTGCTATTATAGCCAAATGGGTTGTGTGCTTCTCCAAACACGGCAAACATTAAGCTGAGCTCCGGTTTCAGTGCTGCCTTTTAATGAGAGACTCAGGCAGCAAGGGGGAGAAAGGGAGATCAGTTGTATAGCATGAAACCCCAAGTGTGGTTTTACCCCTTCAAACACCCATTCTTTCATTCTGTCATTCGTTTTGGTTTCATTTCACTTTTCTTTTCCTTTCTCCCCTGGGAGATATGTGTTTATTTGGTTTACCAATGAATTATCAGCTGTAACAGCCGTTTTAATAGTGTGGATGGGCACAGTCACAAGATTGGTAGAGCTGTACTTAGTTGGTTTTTAGCATGTGGAGTCGCTGACTCATTTTTGGCCTTTTATTCTAACTCCAATTGTTGTTTTTGTTGGATCTTTGAACATTTCATAGGTACTGGAAAGGCACTATTATATGGATGATTATCAATAGATGTGTGTTTTTGGATTATCAATGCATTCAAAAGGGCTATTTTGGGTATTCGCCTGTGTGATCACATTTATATGGTCATACATACCCATTAAACAGGCCAATAGTCAATAATGTAGTTGTCAAGTCTAAAGTCAATGTCTTTTTAAGTCTTGAGTCTTATTATTTTGTCAAGTCCTTGTTTCCATAGTCTAAACTCTCATTTACTATATATTGTATATCAGTTTTGTTTCATAAAACCTGTTTTAGAACATTCTGTAAGTTTTTTAAAAAATATTTTCCACAAGATCCATGGCAAAAAAGTGCCCAAAAATATTTATAATATTTGTGAAAAGTGGTATATGAAAATAATTAGGAATATGTATAAATATTTTGATAACACTTTACAATAAGGTTCATTAGTTAACATTCGCTAACTACCTTAGTCAACACAAACTTTTACTAAGACGTCATTACAATCAAATGTTGTTTTTGTTAACATTAGTTAATGCACTGTGAACTAACATTAACAAACAATAAACAGCTGTAAATGTATTGTTAGTTCATGTTAGTTAATACATTAACTAATAAACCGTATTGTAAAATACTATTTTTTCAGAAACCTTTGGATAAAATATTAGTTTTGTTTTTATGACAGAATGCACTTGTGAATATTTTGAGAAAATGTTCCTCATTGTAGACCTTACTTGTGTTGTTTATATGTAAATTAAGTCTCAAGTTTTTCATTTATTTTTTTATTTAAATGAGTTGTTTCACCCCTAAATACTTTCTTATTTTATTTATTTATATATTATCATTTACTCTCCCTCATGTTGTTTTACACCTGTATGACATTTTGTTTAAACTGAATGTTTCAACTGTTTGTGGTCAGCCGACAAAAACAAAAAAAACAAACAAAAAAAAAACATTAAACCCCATTGACTTTCATTGTATGGATGAAAAACACTGAAGATCTTCCACAAAAGAAAGACTATCATACAGGTTTAAACGACATGAGATTGACTAAATTACGAGAGAATTTTCATTTTGGGGTGAACAATTCAGTTAAGTGTGACTCATTCTGCCAATGAGTCTAGTCAAACGAGTAACCAAACTGTCCATACATTTCATCCTCAGTAATGTTTTGATTCATGCAGCTTGCACTCTTAAAAATAAAGGTTCTTTTATGGGATTTATGGTTCCATGAAGTTCCTTAAACGTCCATGGAACCTTTCATTTTAACAAAATGGTCTTTAGAGTGGAAAAAAAGGTAATAGATTATTAAAATATTCTTTACACTAAGAAAACATTTAGAACTATTTACTGAAAGGTTACTTTGAGGGGCCAAAGAGGTTATTCCATGGTATCATTATGGAACCTATTTGTGTAACGTGTCCATCGGCGTCCCCTCTCACTCTTCCTGTCAGTCTCAGAGTTGCTCAGTGTCATTTGGTCATGAGCCTGTCATGCGGCTCAGATAAATCCTCTCCTCTTTGCCTCTATCTCTCCTTTTTGTATTTAGAAGCAGGTGTTTCTTCTCACCCTGAAGCGAATGTTTGTTTAATGGTTTATATATTCTTTTTCTGCCTGCCTGATTACTGGGGCGGTGAATTGGGTTTGAAACATTCACCATGAACTATTTGAACTTGAAAGCTACCCTCCCCCCTACCCCCTTCTGGCCCTGTCTTGCTGAAAAGCATGAGCACGCGTGCTCACGTACCCACCGTGGAGCTGTCTAATAGCATTCGTTATCTACACATTATTGCTTATTACTGTATAGCTTGACATGGCTGTCGTAAAAAAAAAAAGAAAAGAAAAAGAAAAGTGCGGCAGAATTTCTGATGAACGGTGAGCCTTCAGTGTTTATTGCTGCAACACACATGCAGCATTGCTAATGCCAGGGTTGACGGGAGATGCACACCTTTGAAACACATACATATCCCTGAATGAGAAGCATTCATTTAAATGGATTACATCTCGAATTTTTGTGTGAATTCACCTCCTTTACCAGCAGGTGTCGTCAGGCTTGTGGAAAGGAAAGCTGCTCTTTCTCTGTCTTTTTCACACACACATATGTTCACATACCCACGCACAGGTGCACACATAAAGCTGGAGGGGACAGATAAAGGGTGGAGCGCTTGTGCAACGGGCAGGTGAGTTACTGCGTCGGTGTCAGTGAGCGCATCTCACCTGTGAAAAATCTTCCAGCCTCGGGTGACTGTCATATACAGATGTACTACTTCGGTTCCCATCATTACGGGCCGTGTCAGATCAGGACTGGATAATCACGCCTCCTGCTCCGACATGCAGAGGCCCAGAGCTGCTGTCTTGGTTAATGACTAACCTGACGAGCGTTTGATGTAGCTGAGCATCGATATTAGTGTAGACTAATTTACTCCACCGATGCGGTATTTGGACTCACAGCACGAGTTCCTCCGGGCCGCCTCAGACTGTTATTAAGAGATGAGAGAGGTGTGTTTAAGTCGATATCTCCCTCTCCTTCCCTCGCTCCCTTCATTTGTCATGTTTGATGATCTAAGTTAAGATAGTGTTTGAGGAGTTCTTATGAGAGAGGTCTTTTGTAATGAGTGGAACGGCTGAAAGGTCTGCAGGTGATTCTAAATGACTCTTTATTCCCTAAGTCTGCATGATTTACAGTCAAAAGGATAACATGCCATTCTGATGAATGAACAAGCAAGTGTAAAAACGGGCCTGTTTTGCCATAAAACCGCGGCATGCTTTATTGGGAACGGGGCGTGTGCGAATCCGAATTTGCACCAGCAAACTCTCCGAAGGGAGCCTCGTGTGCTTGGAGAGAAAAGACTCTGAGTAGTTTGAAGTTGTAGAACAGACATTTGGGAAGATCATGAATAGTAACAGCTGTTTTTGGCACTGTTGGATCAGTGTTCTCATTTTGGCTGGGTTGCATTATCTCCGGAGAGCAGAACTTAGGATGGCTACCAGCTACGGCTCCGGGATTTCTCGGCTTACCCCGGCGCCGCTTCGCATCTTCACTTTAGGCGAAATTATCCTGCAATTATGTAAACTCATTTTCCAACACACACACACACAAAAAGAAAGGCATTAATATATGCCTTCACCTCCAGCCAGTGTTTTATATGCTAATGTGAGTTAGTTTGCTGTGGAAAAAGGAGGTGTTTTATCACAGGGGCTCTTGACTGGGCCTGAAAATGGATCCGTATGTAGAATTAGATTAGAGACAATGTGGAACTCGCGGGAGCAGCCTGGACCGGAGCTTGATGCACCTAGCAGTAGGTGCAGGTCCCATCTCTCTGCTGGTTGCTTGTGTGTGAGCTGCTGCTGCAGTGTTTGTCTATGTCATAATGAACTCTAATAAGCCGAATAAATCATGCTGACTGTGTTGAGCTCTAAAGGTACAAACTGGCATTGATGGAGGGCCCAACCGGTGGGGATAGCTTCTGCGAGGAACAGGCGGTAAACACAACTCTGGCATTTATTCCCCTTCATGTTATTGTTCTTCCAAGTCAAATCCAGCAAGGTGTTACAATAATGAACGATTTTCATGGGTTGAGTCCAAAGAACCAATGGAACATTTACAAACATACTGTAGAAACCATTTTGCTCAGAAACAGATAATACAATAAGATTGATCGATCGGTCGGTACTGTAGGTATTAAATGGTATTAAAAAGGTATTTAAATAGGCTAAGTTTACTTGTGGAGTATGCACATTCATTAATGTATCTTTTAAATTAGCGTACATGTATCTTCAAAGATGTGCTTGATTTGGGAGGTGCTTGCTTGTTTGGAAATATTCATTATGAAAGTCTTGATAAAGCTACAAATGCAAACATGTTACCACACATTCTTTTTTTAATGTTGATTTGCTGTGTTTCTTGGAAAAGGTAAAGCTTGCCGTTTGTTTATTCATGGTTTGCGAGACATTTGTTCCTCTGTCTGTAAGTGTTGTAGTGACTTGACTGCACATAAACACTCACAGTGCTACCTACTGATTAATTCTGCACGTTATCTACTACTATAATGCACTGAGATAATTGCACTGGGCTGTAATTATAGCCTCAGACTTCAAAAGTATTTTGTCTCCAACATCAGCCTTCGCACATAAAGACTTGCGATTTATAGTAAAACTTCATTTAAGGCAACAAGTCTCACAGATTGTGATTATGGTTAGGAATGGAGATAGTCTGTGTGTGCCATCGGAGATAGACAGGTTTGAACAGGATCTGAACAATATTACAGCACAATGCTGCAGGTTATGAAAAATAATTAGAGATGCTTGGTCTGTGTGTGTGTTTTGAGGAATAAAAACACACCCTCACCGTTTTGAAGTTGCATATTACAGTTTTCACAACTTTCATTGCGTGTGCACTCTCTTTTAATTCCCCTTCAAATGAAGACCATTACTCTCACTCTCGCATACTGTTATTAAGGGAGGGTGGGATGGGGGGTATTAAAGTAGCTATTGGATTAAAAATCTTAAGTGTGCATTAATGAGAAAATAATGCACTGCAAATGATTCTCGCCTTCTATTCCGAGCGCCAAGAAGACGTCACGGGTATCAGACACACTGGAGAAAGAGCAAGAAGCGTGTCGTGTGTCACCGACACAATTACTTGTAAAGAATACTGAAGATAAATGGACAATTTATGTCATATTTTATACAGCTTTATTTTTATTTTTTTATTGGAATGCCAAAGCTAATAAAAAAGCATCAAATAGGCAGCAGTCGGTTTCCAAGTTGTTTCTAAAGGTTTCCTGGCATCATGTCCAAAGCCTCTGAAATGCAAACTATAATTAGAGAGAGAGAATGAAAACGAGAAGGAGGGGAGGGAAAGTGCTTAACGTTAAAGCGCACGATCAGGCGTTTGAACCGCTCAGAGTTCAGGCTTCTCGGTTTTGTGTCGCTGTCAGACTGTGTCACGGTGTTAGGCTGTGTACTTGTGTGAATTCACAGGAATACAGATGAGATGAATCAGATGTGCGCGTATGAAAGCTATGGAGTGTGTGCCTGCATAAAGAAGAGACTAAAAAGAAGCAGCCGAGAGAGAGAAAAAAAAAAACTCTGCTTTGGTTTTTCAGGCCCAATGGCAGAACTAAACAAACGGGTGCGTATTGCAGGGGGAGCACATTAACTGTAACGTCTCTTGATCTGTTCGAGCTGAGAGTGCTGTCGGCATGGCTAATAAACACTTCATTTAGTTTTAATGGTGCTGGCGCCTCTCGGCAGCCTTCAAAAGCCCTCTTTATTTGGGTCATTTATGTCTTTCCTCGAGGAGCACCCTGGGGACGCGGGATCTGTCCACACCGCTGCGCGCCGCAGCATTTGAAAGCAAGGGGGAAATTAATAGGGCTATCTCTAAAAAATAAATAAATGATGGGCAGAATGCCTCCAACCAGCCCGCTGAGCTTATTAAAGAGAGACTGCGAGAGGGAGAGAGAGACACTCGCAGAAAGAGAGATTTTAATATGAATTTTGCACCTTTTAATGTGCGAGGATTTTCCTTTTCCTCTTTGATTTTTTTTTCTTTTCTTCTCTCCCTCCCTCCCTCTTTGCCGGCTCTCTGTTTCAGATGGAGTAAATGTAAACATGGCAATTATGGATTGTGTGAGAGTTAATTACTGGGTGTGCTCCTGCCCTGGGGGACGTTTGGCAGCGTGTTTGCGTTGATAAAACGTTCTACTCATCAGCAGCCCTCCAATGGTGGCTCAGCCCTCCGAGAGTGGACCAAAGGGAGCCAATCCCTGGAGTCCTCACGGCTCAAGGACCAATTAGTATTAAGCAGAATTAATCTAAACGGAATATTGCCATCAGAGCGGGTCCACTGGAGGTGAGGGGGAATTAACCGACCGGATTGATTGGATGGATCTTTTTAACGGCCTGCTTGTGCCTTCTCCTTCTGGCAGTCTGAAGTATAGATTCTTTTTTTGTTTTTTTAATGACACATTTGGGCTGGAATGATAGAGTGTTCTTAAATGGCTTAATGAGGTCTACAGGCAAAAAACGAAGTGAACACAGCTCAAGTTTCTATGTAGATACTTAGTACACACCTAAAATAAAGCTTCTTCGTCTGTGGTTCCATGAAGAACCTTTAACCTTTCAACTGCACAAAAGGTTATTTGCACTCTTTATTGGCATTATTGGCTCCATGAAGAACCTTTAACATCCCAAGAACCTTTTAATCGGACAAAATGTTCTTTATAGTGGAAAAATGGTTCTTGAGATCATTAATACATTCTTCACACTAAGAAAAACTGTTCATTGGTAAGTTTTCTGAGGTAACCAAAATGGTTCTTTCACTGAAATGTCCCCCAATCGGGTAAAAGATAAAAAGCTAATAATGAATTATATTTAATGTAGAACTAAAATAAATGGGACTGCATGTTATTCACAATAAAGCTAATCAAAGGCTGTGATGCAGTCTGATTCAGTGAGTGCTTCAATTTGACATGTAGCACTGTCTCCATGCAAACAACTCATGATCTTGTGTTTTCAGCATATCGGGGCACATCCGTTATCCCTCTATGTGCTGCAATTGTAACTCGCATTTGTGAATGCTACACATTTTGGGCTTGAATGTCTGTAAGATAATTATTTAAAGGGATACACCACTTTTTTGGAAATAGGCTCAATGTACAACCCCCCTCAGAGTATAACAGTTAGGTTTTACCGTTTTCGAATCCATTCAGCTGATTTTCTGATATTTAGAAGAATGTCAGCAAACAGACAGTTTCTGGTCTCGTTGACTTCCATAGTAGGAAAAAAAATATACTATGGAAGTCAATGGGACCAGCAACTGATACTGTTTACTGATATTCTTCAAAATATATATACAAAAAAATCAGCGTAATGGATTTGAAAACGGTAAAACTCAACTGTTTAACTCTGGGGGAGTTGTAAAATGAGCCTATTTCCACAAAAAAGTGAAGTATCCCTTTAAGACATAAACTACTGTTGTAAATAGTATTGTAATGTTATATAATATAAAATCCAATTATAATTATCAAATAAATATCGATTTTATCGAGGGTTTCAGCTGACAAATAGTTTGGGAATAGCTTCTTCAATAGCATCACTTCAACCCCCCTTTTGAAAACTTGTTTTCTTCTTCTTCTAGGCATGTACATTGATCTGATGCAAAGATTTGGCATTTGTACCCTATCGTGTTTTTTGGTCTAGATGAGCACTGGTTCACTTCCCTTGCGTCCTCTATTGATTAGGGTGCAGAAAGTGTGCACATTTGTTTGGGATGAGAGATGTGACATTCACGACCCCAGCTGCAGTGTAGAATTGATTCGCTTCGGCTGAGAGAATAGGACCGGGGTCAAGGTTAACCCTGCCAGGCCTTGTGGACAATTATGCTACATTAGCCTGTTAGCGGTCAAACAGGAGGGGTCCTGTTCAGCTAATTAGCACTTTCTCATCATATCATCGCTGACAGGAATTCTCAGCTTTCCATTGATCATCTTTTTTTCTATTTTCCTTTTTGCAGCCCTGTCCCAAGTACGCAGACGCACCTGACTAGAGCGTCTCTGCGGAAAGCGCGCTCATTTGATTACCTGGAAACGATTAGCGCTAGTCGTCCCGCAAAGCTACGCTAATATACTCAGCACTGCAATGCATTCTCACTGGAGTTCCGTAGGAGGTTGTATTCAGATTTCACGAGTTAAAGAGTTGATTTAGTGGCCCGTGGAGAGCGAGTCGGAGTCTCTTTGCCTCCGAGCCATCTTCGTTCACATCAAAAGCAGGTCAAAATTCACAAACGTCTTTTCGCACAAGCAACCCCAGTGCGTGTTTACACACAGACTCTGGAAGGATGGAAAGCTACAGGGTTTTATGCGCTGTGACAGCTGCTGAGATGAGCGCTGCGTTTGAAGACTGATCTCCTGGAGTTGCAGGTGGAAGTGTTGGGGATGCTCGAGCAAGTGAGAAGCAGCTAGTTGCCTTTTATGATAGTGTGATACATAGTCTCTTTCTTTCTCTCTCTCACTCTCTCATGTATAGAGGGAAATCTTTCCCTTTATACATGTGCTCTCTCTCTCACACTCACACACAAACATACTAGCTATCGGTAATTTCTTCCTTCTGCGATTAAAGCAAGGAAGTGTCAGAGGCACGGCGTCTTTGTCTCTGTCTCGTGGTGAAACACTGATCCCCCTGTCACATCACACCTAATCCCCTCATACAGCAAACTGCCATTGTCTTCATTTCACTTCCTCTTCTCCTGCTCTACTGTCTCTCTCTCTCTCTCTCTCTCTCTCTCTCTCTCTCTCTCTCTCTCTCTCTCTCTCTCTCTCTCTCTCTCTCTC
>JAOTRC010000022.1:24134234-24145454 GCA_027497675.1 Cyprinella lutrensis
GTAAGATCACTTCGTTTCTTTACTTGAAGATGATTGTGTGTGTGAGATGATTGTGTGATTGTGAAGATGATTGCGTCTGTGACTTACTTTCAGTTTCGCTCAGCTGCTCATCTGCGGTGATGCGTGTCGCAGTAGCGCCGTCATATCTGACTATAACGTGTCATATAGCCGATATAACACGCTCTCACTCGTTTATTTTTTTTAGCATTTTTGGGAAAAGTAAAATATAGGCCTACATATGTGGTTTCAACAACCAGATTGCGTTTACTAGTAAAGATCCGAACACAATGCGAGCCAGACTACCTCCAGATGGTCAGGCAGATCCGATCACAATTCGATCATAACGTATTTATACCTTGCATTAACATGGCTTTTTTATTATCCGGATAACTTATCTGGATACAGATCGCATTTTAATAGCAGGTGTAGGGGTCTCAGAGACGAGACCGGCGAGAAACTTCACGAGACCGGCGAGATGCCTCCACAGGGCGGGGAGATACTATACTGCCTATGGGAGATACGCTGCGTGATTGACAGCTTTGACAGCAAATGGAAATACGTGGAAATCAGATGACATGATTTCACAACTTTTCATTGGTCATTTAGATAATGTGACGCATGCAGTACACGGAAATGAACCTGGACATTCTATCCGTAAAAAAATCTCAAAATCGCCAAAAATGGACGTACGTGGTTTTCATCGGACAGCGACGATATGCTTGTGATGTGTGCTTTTTGTGAATAAATGGTTGAGAATCTCTGAGAAATTAAGTTTTATCAATTTATATTTTTACCCTACCCTTTTGAGAATACCCTACACATTCAGTGCCAATTTATTTAAATTGCATTCAAATAAGAACACAATAATAAATATCTTCCAGATGCAATGTTAAAAAATCTGCATCCAAGCAACTGTGTTGATGGTGATGGTGCGGTGCTATCATATCTCAGCCTTTACTAACTTTAGAAGTTGTTGCAAGATGAGGAAATATTTGGACACTTCTGCTTTTCAGTTTAGTTTAAACTCTGCTCAGATTCTAAAGAAACTACATTTGACTTTTTTTCTTTCTCACTCTCTATTTTTCTATCATTATTCACTATGTTCGTATATCTAATTAACAGCTAATGGATTTAAAGTTCATACATACAAATCTGTACTGAGAGGTTTGTGTGGATTTATGGTGTGAAGAGATTCTAACTGATTTGTTGTGATAGAGTGAATTTTATGTTTATTAATTTCTTCAAATACATTATAGAATTGTTCAGTGTTAATTTCTTGATGTTGATAATACTGTTTAAATGCTTATTTGTGCTATGTAGACAAAAAGAGAGCGTTATGTGCATTTATTAATTCAATTATTTTCGTCTGGCATATCAGCGTGATGACGTCATCGCACACTACGGCGCGGGCGCGCCCTTGATAATCACAACAGCTCTCATTGATTTATTATTAATCTTCTTCTACTTCTCATTCAGGTATCTAAACATTTCGGTTTATCATTGTCAATGCAATACGGATGAGTTTTACAGTTTGAAAGTAGTTTGTTGTAGTTTAGTGATAGTGTCGTGAGTTAGCCTGCCCGAGCGAGCACATGGTTAGCATGGATCCTCGCAGTCAGCGTGTTTAGCCTGCTATACACTAGAGACGGTGATTAATGTCGACATTGTTTGAACATTTCAGTTCAAGAAATTCCCACGATGCATGTGCGAGTTGAGTTCAGTTCTCGCGCATGCGTCGTGGAAATCTCTTGAGGTCTTGTCTCAGGCCTACAAAGAAGAAAGAGAATAGTCGAATAAAGTCGTTATTTTTGTTTGTTTTTTCTCACAAAAAGTATTCTCGTCGCTTTATAAACTTATTGTTGAGCCACTGTTCACATGGAATACTTAAACATTTTCTTCATTGACATTCTGGGCCGTCAAGTTTCAATCCCTTTGGTAGCCTATGTAGCATTGATCCAGCTCTCAAATTTAATCAAACATATCTTCATTTGTGTTCCGAAGACGAACAAAGGTCTTACGAGTTTGGTACAGCATGGCGGTGAGTAATTAATGACTTAATTTTCATTTTTGGATGAACTAACCCTTTAATAGCTCTTAGGTTTGGGGAAAGAATCTCTCTCTTTCTGTACTCTGCATCTGAGACTCTACTTCAAAGCATTGACTGCATTTGCGAATAACTCAATTATAACAGTTATTCAAATTTGTGTTACGACGAAGACTATTCAAAAGTCACAAATAAGTAGTGTTAAACTTTTCATGCCTACTTTAGACGCAGGTCTGGCATGAAATTAATCAAAAAGGTGCGGTTTTTTGTTCTGCCAGGCGAAGAGCGAGAAAAAAGAGAGATGGAAGAGAGGAACTGTCATTTCATATTGCGAGTTAGCTGCTTAATTTGATCTTTGTAAAACTAAGTTGCTTCAGGTATGCAGCATACAGCAGTGCTTATAGCCTCAGGGCCGAAAGAGACAGAAAGAACCCTTGGAGATTTGCCTCTCTCCCCCTCCTGTTCTCTCTTCTTGAACCTCCTCTGAAGTTGCCCTTGGTTCTACATGTGTAGTGGTAATTATGAATGAGGAAGAGTTAGATCGGTACAAACCCATGAAACATTTTACAGCTCGCTACTATTGTAATAAAGATCAATGCACATCATATCGCTACTTGTCCTGAGACTTGAGAGAGGGTGAGAACAGTGTTTTTTTTTCTTTAGTATTCTTTCATTATATAGCTCTCTCTCATCATCCGTACCAAAGGGAAGCGTATCAGTTTTAATTGTCGTTTGCTAGCTTTTGTGATATGCTGTGCTGAAAGACAGCAGTCCTGAGAGACATTCAGGGGACATACTATGAGAATAAAAGACGGTAAGAAGTGATTAGAGAGTCAGGGAAAGGAAGAGGTGGAAGATGGAGTGACAGACAAATTGTTCGACATACAGTTCGACGCCGTTTCTCTCTCGCACGGCGCACAACGTGGCATATTTTGATTGATTTGTGGCTGTCTTAAAGGGGCATCATTTTTAAACAGGCTTGAGAGATTTGTTTCTCTCTTAAAGCATGCTCCTCTTTACAACTTTTCAGTCCGCATGTGATTAATGCACTCAGGATCACTTCATGGGTGATAAACTTACGAATAAGTATCTTGGCAACACATTAAAAATGATTCGCTGTCACAGATAGGAAAATATGTGCTTGCTTAAAAGAGAGAGTGGTTTAAAGTTATTCCAGCTTGCCATAACTCAAGCACTTTTCTAAGTAGAAGTTTATTTTTTTTTAATCATTTGACTTTTTTAGAGGTTTGTGGACAATATTTCTCTCATGGATTGTGCGTATGTGGTTTCTGTTCAGCTCTCCTGTTTTTTTTTTTAAAAAAGTGTTTGACAACAACGGTGGATTCTTATCTGTTATATAAAGTCAATTGAATGTCTTCACTTAGCATAAGAAATGTGTTATTTTTCCGTCTTCCACTGCAATCGAAACACATTGGCATTTAAACTTTAAATAGTAAATAACTAAACCAAATAGCTTAACAGACTGCTTGAAGTTTAAATAAAATATTGTTTTGGATAATCATTTTATCAGATGAGAGCGAATCTCAAATCGTCTTATCGGAGAAGCTCTGAGACTAGTTATTTTAATCCCTTGTGCTGAGGATGGGGTTTAATTGATTCACCAGTGCTCAAGCTTCTTTAAAGAGATAATGCAATGGTGGACTTAGGTCAAAACCATGTTTATACAAAAAGTTTGTGGAATACTGTCTTATTAGGGCTCTGAATGTCGTCTGTTTGCCCTTTAGACATACTTAAGACATGCAGCTCAATGACAACATATTTTCTGCTTTATCCGTGGACTTAATGGCGTATTATAAACCTGTTCAAATGCTGAAACTCTGCCGCTTTAAGATGTGTTTGTCAAATGGACAGCAAATTAGTGTTTTCTATTATTAATTTTAGTATACAGTTAATGAAAACATTTATAGGAATGAATACAGTTAAATAGATACAAATGTTATTTCCAAATACACTTAAAGTGTCCATTTAATAACCCAGCCATAGCAACAATGCAACCTAAAGCTATTAGTACTATTTAAGCAGAAAACGAGAAGCTGTAACGAGGAATTTTGAAAGGGTTCCACTGACAAAAAAGTTTGGGAATCCCAGGTCTACATCATGGTAATGAGTGGATTAGACAGGTAAGTGTCTACGTGTCTTTGCAGTGTTGATTGGTAATACATTTCACCCTATCTATGGTTAAACATTTGGAAGCTGACCCTTTAATAGCAATGGAAAAGGTTATCCGTTCCCTTGTTCATTCCGAAAGCTGTAAACTTTGCCTGTCCTCTGTCAGCACTGATATCAACAACTCCTGCTCCTGATCTTGCTGAACTTCTCACCTGTGGCCGTGGCCCAGGCTTGCAAGCACTCTTAGGCCATTGATGAATTTCATCTATTGCTGTCAGTCATGTTTTTGTTTTATTGTCCCATCCAGACCTTTCTGTACTTGGACAGAGTCTTCTAACTCTGCAGGCGGCAGCTATTTTAGAGTTCAGGGCTGGGTGATTGAGCAGCCTCGCAGTTGTGAAGTTATTCCCAGTGTTACTTTCGCTCTTTCTGTGTGTTATCCTGTGTGTGTTTGTCTATAATCTTGACAGCAATCCTGTCGTAACCCGACCAGCCCGTAGACGTCTCCCCATCAGCCTCTGCACCGTTTGGCCCAAAAGCCCCTATTAATCATAGTCTAATTGAATTCTAGCAAACACATAAAACTCTGATTGGGTTTAGTTATTTCATTTTGCAAACACATGTCTCTGGTGAACCGTGTAAAGTGATATGCAGTGGTGAGCCATGTCATCTGGAACTGTCTCGCTGCTCTGGCTGATGTTTAATAAGCAGAAACATGTGTTGTCCCCGATTTGACTGCCATAGCTGGCCCGATGTCCGGGGAGAGCCATACTTCTGGATTGAGCCACGTCTGTTCCTATCTGTGATTAATGCTCTGTGATTTTATTTTTTGTGAAGGATAGCTCTTGTGGTTGCTCGTTTCGTCTCTGTGACCTGCTAAACCTCAGTCTGGAATTGCTCGGATGGCAGCGAGACAACAATGAGAATATTTCCGTCAGAGCCGACCGGCACTGGAAAGCCGGAATAATTATCAGCAGCTGTCCATATCAAACTTCAGAGCGTCAGTAGGGACCCCTCTGCCTTCAAACGTACACGAGTGACATGTTCTCTGCGCTGGACTGGATGAAGAGCGAAAGAGGAAACGGGCAAGGGAGACAGAAGGAAAGAAAGAGATCCGTATGTCTCTGTTGTACCAGTCAGAGCTCATTATCCACAGAAAGTTGCAGAAAGTTTTATGTTTGTGTGCATGTGTGTGTGTGTAGATTCAAAACTCCACTGTGAGCTTAAAAGATGTTGTCTCATTCCATCATTTAATACACTTTTAAAGTGGTTTTGAAATGGCTGAGCCCAGTGCGGTCTGCAGCCCTAATAGAAGCTCTTCTCCTCCATTAATACATCCAGACTTGTGATCCTACCAGAGAATCACAGACCCGAGGTACAAAGCACTTGTCAACGGTTAACAGTTGCTGTGTTACCGCACATAGATCAGATTGAAGTTTTCCCTTGTTTCTCCTTTTTAAAGGAGCAGCTGTCGCCATCAATGTTCCGTCGCTGCCTAACCAAACTTCCCAACCAGAGAGATTAGCAGTGCACGCCACTGAATCTGCAGATGGTATGAATGCACAACCTCAGATGTCGTGCTTTCGTTTGCGAAACCTGTAGAAATCTTGTCTCAGGCTTATAAATTATGTTGCATTTATGAGGGCCAGCTGCCACATTGCTACATGAGCACCAGCATTTCATCTTAACAACAACATGTGCATTCGCTGTAGATGACGCTGTCGTTTTGAATAAATCATAGCGGCATTTTTTTCATTACCAACCCTTGAAGAAGAGGTTTTTTTTTTCAAATTATAAAAATATCTGTATGCAGCATGACCAACCGATTCACAGGGTTCAATAGTCATTTTTATTATTCCTTATTCTTTGTGACAGGGGTCCATTTTTAATAATAACTATTAAAATGTAATATTTAATTTCCTTATAAAGCTGCTTTTATATTTGAGAAAGGTGGTCTCTCAAATAGGGTCCTTATTTTTCGGGGTTATTTTGTCTCAGAAAGTTGTATAACCTCTGATATACAGTAGTTTGGTTCATTCACTGGTTTTCATTTCTATGTTTAGATTCTCACACTCCACTATGTAGAGTAAGCTACTACTACCAGTGAGTGCATAAAGCACCTAATATGTTTCCCCCTACATTTTTGATTGAACAAATATCATCCCGCTGCTTTTTTATACTCTAACAACATATACAAAATATGACGTATGCTATACTACTTCGAAGGTTTGGGGTGAGTACGATTTTTATTTATTTATTTGTATTATTCAGCAAGAATGCATCAAATTGACAGAAAAAGTGACATCAAAGACTTTTACTTTCTTAAAGCTGCAGTCTGTAGCTTTTTTTTAATCCAAAATACATATTTGAGAAAATACATAACCATCCAGTGTTCAAAACTATCCGCTTGCCTTAGCTCGATTCAAATCGGTAAGCTTGTAATAATGTTATTAATAGTACTGGTGGATTTCCGCGGGAGATTCGAGCCTGTCTCTGCGTCATAACGTCACATCTATACACATAAAGGAGGAATCTCGGCTGGTAGGCTATACTGAGTTGTTACGTCACATCTGTACATAGAAAGAAGCAGTCTCGGCTAGTAGGCTATATTGAGTCGTTACGTCACAGCCTCCTTAAACATTGTGTTCATCCACTGCAGCTTTAAAAAAAAAAACTATTTCATATAAATGCTGTTCTTTTGATCTTTCTATTCATCATGTCATTCCAACCCCGTAAAACTTTCACTTTATATGATGAACAGATTGAATTTGAGTTTATTCACATATTCACATTCATCAACTCGTACATCAGTTATAGTTAAACTGAAGCTCAAGAATGTTCGCTTGATGTGCGAGAACCAATGAGGTTCGTTCTCGTGTGTTATGCAGCATGTTTGAGCTTCAGCAAGAACCAATGAGGTTCGTTCTCGTGTGTTATGCAGCATGTTTGAGCTTCAGCAAGAACCAATGAGGTTTATTATTGAGCAGATTTTAATCAAATTATCTTAATTTGTGTTCCAAAGATGAACAAAACTCCTTACAGGTTTTGTAACAACTCAAGGGTGAGTAAATAATGACACTATTTCCATTTAAACAGCACAACTGTTTTCAACATTCTATTTTCAAATAGAAAAGTTCATTTAAATTTTAATAATAATTTTGTAGTGATATTATGTTATTGTTTTTTTGATCTAATAAATTGTGAGCATGAAAACCTTATACGTAGCAGTATATGTGAGATGAGGTGTTCCTTCTCACTTCCAGTGAAATGTATTCGCTTCAATCCAATATCCCCATAATTCAGCAGTGTTGTAACTTGTATCCCACCTTGACGTACAACTAGTAAACGTGTAAAACAGATTCCTAAGGGGATTTTCTATATTTTAATAACTTTTATAATTTCACGATGGCCCACAGAGACCTGCTATCAGTTACTGGCTTTTAAGAGTCTGGCACAGGCCGGGATGCCAATCCTCGTGCTTCAGAGGAGACTCCTGTCCAAAACTAACAGAACAGGACAAGCAGGCAATTTTTGGAAATGCGGTTTTCAGTTTCTGCACATATTTTTCCAGCCGTGCTGTGAGGCCATGATGAAATGTACATCTGGCCCCCGAGAGCGACGTTTACCTGAGTGTGTGTCAGGTGATAGCCTGCCTAATGACTCTGGAAGTTAAACAGAGGGACTTTTCTGGCTGAGGTTTCACAGAGCCCCCCACGCCACTAAAAGTGTCGCTCCACCGGTAAAATGTGATCTTTTCCCTAATGAACGACACGCTTCGTTTGTCTAGCTCACACGCCTCCTGTTCCGGCCTCTAGGGGGAGCAGCACTGAATGATGCTCTGTTTTTTTTTCTTCCTGCCCACATTAACTGTTATTGGCCACTGTAAAGTCTCAAAGCAACGTTTGTGGACGTGGGTGAGAGAAAGAGTTTTTGTTTTGCGGGCTGTTCCTGCATACACTACCACGACTGTTTCTGTTTACGTGGACCCTTTGAGTTAAAGTAGTGTGTATGCATGCATCTCTTTACACTCCACACCCATACCAATCTGTGAGGTGTGATATCGCTGTGCATGAACAGCAGCTTCACACACATCACTTTCACCTTGTCCTGCCACACTCACCTCCTCATCACTCCTCCCTCTCTCTTTATCCCTTTCTCTCTCCTCCCCCTCACTCAGTCATACGCTGTCTAGCTGTCATTGGAATATATGTTTCACAAGCAGTAGTGGGACAGTAAAACTCGCCAGCCACAGTGTTATTCTAGCTGGACTAACAGGCACCGCTCTGTGAGTTATGCTGCTCTCTTAAAGTAGTAGACATGCCAAAAAAAATAAAATCTTTCGCATATCAGTGTCCAACATTCAGGCTCGAGCAGCTCGTTATAGTCCCGGCGTAATAGTGTGGTGTTTGAAAAGTGTGTTGAGGTTTTCTTTTTGGTGTGTAAATGTGAGTGCACACTACAAGACTGTCTTCCTTTAGTGTTGTAGTCTGTCAGAATTTAAAAAAAAAAAAAACCTGAGTGAAGCCAACTCAACATGTGCACAATTAGCTGTAGACGCTATGACAAATTTCTAAACAATTTGAGTTACAAAAATGTGTTATCCCATTGAAAACATGCAACAATCTTAAAAAAAAAAAAAAAAAAAAAATTCGTGAGATGCAGCAACATTGGATCATTAACAGGGATAGTTTACCCTAGAATTTAAAATTCGGTCACAAACAGCACTGGACAACATTGACTTCCATCATGGACAAAAAACAGTGAGACATTTTTCAAAATATCTTCTTTTGTATTCTAAGATTAATAACATTGTACATGTTTGGGACAACATCGTGGTGAGTGAATTTCATTTTTGCATTAACAATCACTTGACTGACGTGACTGAAAAGTTTTCAGAGAATTCACCTTTATGTGTAATGTGTATATGTGTACACTTGTACTAAAAATATGTTCTGAAACATCTTAAAGGGATACTATTTTTTTTTTTTTTTTGGAAATAAGCTCATTTTGCAACTCCCCCAGAGTTAAACAGTTGAGTTTTACCGTTTTCAAATCCTTTCAGGTGATTTTCTGATATTTAGAAGAATATCAGTAACCAGACAGTTTCTGATATGGAAGTCAATGAGACCAGAAACTGTCTGGTTACTGATATCTTCTAAATATCAAAAAATCGGCTGAATACATTCGGAAACGGTAAAATCCAACTGTTTAACTCTGGGGGAGTGGTAAAATGAGCCTTTTTCAAAAAAAAAAAAAATGGAGTATCCCTTTAATGCCATATGCAGTGTTGCTTTTACAGATTTTTAAATACATTTTATCTGGAAAATTAGGTTAGACAATTAGAAAATTAGACAATTTGAATAGTAAAAAAAAAAAAAAAATCTAGTGTGCCAAAACGATCCAACCCTTTCCTCTAGTCTATTTTATGTGTTGCTGCACTTTCAAAAAATCAACTCTGAGTATTTGAGTTTGTGTGAAAATTTCATTATTGTAACTAAATGATCTTGTAATTGACAAGCTTAGTATTCCATTAACTGAATAAAGTGTGCAACAACATGACAGAAAACATGAAACTGTGAGTCTTAAAATGAATGCAGGGCGATGACCCTTTGTCTTTTACTGTGTGCTTGGTTTGATTCAGCCTAATTGAGTCTGAAATGGAAGAGATAATTGACACACATTGTTTTCCTCTAAAATCAGCACAGAAAATGTGGGAGAAAAACTCCACCGATTCCATCTGGGTCTAGTCCCATTCTGCATGTTAATTCATACAGTATTCTACGCTTGCTGTCTCTGGTTTGGTTCAAAACATGTTTCTTACATAGAGTTGCAGATTTACGTCAGTATTTGTTATGCTTTAGCACGAAACAGACTCTCAACAGAGGTTTTCTCTCAACAGATCCGATTCTAAATATGTTAGGAACTTGACTGGTAAATCTACAAAGAATATCTATTCTCTCATGTTTTTACCGTTTCCTTGGGCTAACATGTAACAATCCAGATACTTCTTGTCATGACTTTGCATATGTTTTTCTGCTATCTGGTAAGGCTGAGGTTGTAATAGCCCCTGTTGCGAGCCAAGCCGTGGACCTGCTCCATGTGCACATGGGTCAGATAAATGCTGTCGATTATGCTTCTCTCTCTTTGGCCACTGACACACAAATAAATGTGTCCATAAATCCAGTTTGTGTGTTTGAAAGAGAGCAGGGATATCTGGGATATTAGGGCAGTGCAACGTCTGATTGGCTCCAGCCGCCGTGGCATAACGTCAGTGGGGAAAGCCAATCTGGCTGCTGTGGTGTGTGTGTGTTTGAGTTGTGGTAAGGAGGTGGAAAGTAGAGCAAGTCTGAAGCTAAGCCA
The DNA here is from genome assembly GCA_027497675.1 of Cyprinella lutrensis. Lineage (NCBI taxonomy): Eukaryota > Metazoa > Chordata > Actinopteri > Cypriniformes > Leuciscidae > Cyprinella > Cyprinella lutrensis. The sequence continues at coordinate 24,144,769 of JAOTRC010000022.1, forward strand.
AGAATAATAAAGACTTCTTTATTGCTGGTCAAAAATCATTTGGTTGAGTTTGCACAAACACACGCGGAGTGTGTGTCAGTGGAGTGTGTGAGATACGTGTGCCCATACGTGTGCACATGAAGTCCCTGTGATCTACAGTAGCCACTCATTGGCAATCCAGCACTCAGAGCTGCTTGCAAGTAACCCTGACAGATCTTTAATGTGTTGGCAACAGATTCAGCCACTCTCAGCTGGCTTTCATTCGCTTTGCTTCGACTACGTTTGACCGGCAAGTAGTTTCAACCTCCTCTTATTGCTCCACTCCTGAGTCCACGGTTCTTAGTAAGGTCCATGTGAGCAGCTTTAACAGGGATGTAATGTCTCTTGTTGACCACAAGCTATTTTAAGTGGTTTGTATGCCAATGATGTATGTAGGACAGGGCTGAGCTTTCTGGAACATTTCCAGAGATATCTCAGGATCTTTCAGTTGCGCTCATCCAAAAACCCTTGACTTTTCTGAGAATTTGATTTTTGTGTCAGAATAGAACATTTTCTGTTCATCTGATTTAGTTATATGCCTAATGTTTTTACACAAATACACTCTAAACTCAGTGGTGTGTAAGTGTGTGTAGTATGTAGTAAGTGTGATAACACATGTTAAATTGTTTTAGTTAGTTGTATAGGCTATATTTTTACCATCATACATT
>JAOTRC010000022.1:24152642-24173960 GCA_027497675.1 Cyprinella lutrensis
GAAGGAGATTGATTTAATCATCAGAAACTCAAAATAATAAGTTATCTGAACTAAATAAATTATTTAAGTTGATTTGAAAAGCAAAAATGTTGTGATAACAAATCTTGAAAATATTTTTTACAGTGTAGAAATTATTCTAATATGCTGATTTAGTCAAATACGTTTATTATTATCAGTTGAAAACGGTTGTGTTCCTTAATATTTGTGAATAGTTTTTTTTTCCAGGATTATTTGATGAATAGAAAGTTTATTTATTTGAAAATTAGATTTTTGTAATAATATAAGTCTTCAGTGCCAATTTTAATCAATTTAATGTATCCTTGTTAAATATTAACTAACTTTTGAACTGTATAGTGATAAGCTTTTAAAATAAAAATATACTTTTTTATTATTTCTTACTGTTTAAAATGAGGTGCCAATAGAATAACATAATTGTGATTTAATACAATTTATATGATTTCCAACCATTTAGAGAGCAAAACAAAACGATAATATACAGTTCTTTAAATGTGTTAATCAATATTGTTACCTTTGATTTAAAAAAATGTTTTAGTTTTATTTTATTGTTTTAATAATCTATTTAAGATTTTTTATTTTTTAACTTTTTTTTAAACAAATTTACCACAGGCTCCCAAGCAAACCCATATGGACCCCTTTTTGAAAACTTAGATATGTGACAGCCACAGAGACAAATACGTACACACTTTAGACAGTAGGCTGTCATGGCGAATTTTACAAGGACTTCTTGAGATTGAGATCTATTTATGTTAAACTGACTCCATGTTCTTTTTCCTGTGGCAAATCGGTCATGTGCTGTGCTGATTGTGTGCCCACCTCTGCCTGCTCGTGAGTGTTAGTAAGCAGACACCAGACTGGTCTTCAGGTTTCTGTGCTGTCCGACTTCAGCATGGTGTACTCAGGTTCCCTGTCTGCGTAACAGGGGCTTGTGGGACAGATGACCTCACTAGATTTCACGCTGGACACTCTACAGGTAACTTGAGTATTCCCGCATCTCCTGAGCCAGTGAGTGAGAAACTATGACCATTTACACTGGTACACATTAAATTAGTACTTGCATTAAGGCTCTGCCTATACTGGGCGTTGCGTATTAATGATGGAATAAATCTTTTACAAATATGCTACATATTTCACTCACAAACGGTCAATAATTCATGCCATTAGACCATTATTTCACTCCCGGGTGAATTAATTAGTCATGTAGAGCTTGAATGTACAAATGCCTACAGTGTTAGACACGCTTTTCAGATCAGTGAGACATTAACAGGAGTAGCCTGAAGGGGGGAAAAAAAGACATCTTAAACCATTCTAAACAGGTTTGCTGGTCTTTAAACTTGGTCAAGCTGATCTGTTTCATGGTTTTAGATCAACCAGAACACCAGCTGGGAGTCTTATCTAGATGAAACCAGTTTAAACCAGCTGGTTTCATGATTTTTTTTTTTTTCAAACAATTGTTACCTTCCTGAAAAGTAGATCTGATGACATAGATAACATCTTTATTGTTTAAAATAAAAGCTTACTATAAACTTATTATACTTAGGCCAACAATGATTAAGTCGGTGTATGAACCTTATTATATCCAAACCCAAGAAGCCCAAAATAACATGGCACTTGTGTAAAGCAGCTCATTGTAAGTGGCCTGATATAGATGGTGTGGATAGACTGCTGTCTGGTTTGGTCGGGCCGCTTGTGGAGAGCTTAGAATAGTCTTGAGAAAGAGAGGAGAGACTGGGTGTGGCTAGCAGCTCTTAATGAAATCTTTCCATTACATTTGAGTGTGGGTGTGTTGTTCTGATGACTGAGCACCTGTCTATTACTGATAGATCTCCTCCTGTCTGGTGCATGTTATTTCCTTGCCTTAAGCCCATGTTCCTTGTAATAATCCCCCCCCCCCCCCATCTTAACTGGTTGGATAATATTCTTTTACAAAGCTTGTCGTCCGTGTCTGTGTGTGTTTGAGCAAATGGCCAGCTGTCTGCCAGCTGTATGCCCACTAAGTGTTGATTGGATTGGAGAAAGAACCTATATGACACACACACACACACGTTTCACACCTACCACCAAATACTTCTCTGCCAAGAAGACATTAACAAATTTAAAGCTCACAAGATCAAACACAGCAGAAAATTATGAATCAGTCTTTGGTGGACTATTAAATACGCCCACGCACACAGACTGATTATGAGCTTTGAGCAGAACAGCTGCAGTAAGATGTCTATACCCTATGTAGGATATATACATCTATATTTAACAAGCATCATCTTTTTAATTATTATTAGAACCTACAGTGTAATAATGCTTCACACTCATACATTAACATTCTTTTCTTTCTTTCTTTTTTGATCAATAGCAAGCGCAATTAAAGGAATACTCTTTGTTCAGTACAAATTGACTGCATTTGTAGAAAATGTCGGTTACCACAAACAAACAAATAAGCAAATGCAACTTAAAAAATAAAAATGTTATAGTGGGACTACTGTTTTTCATAGAATGGAAGTGAATTGGGCTGAAATATGAAACTGATAACTTTATAGAGACACATTTTCCTCTCTTAAAAGTGTATTATTTGAGATCACTCATCATTTTTACATGTTTTTGTGACGTTGTGGCAACAAAGTTGTAAATTTGGATTTAAATTCACACAAAATGGATAGTAAGCCATTTCTATATTTCCTAAAATCATTTACATCTTGTAGCTATATTGAAACTCCATTCATTTTCATTGTTAGGACTTCAATATAATCCAGATTTTTGCTTTGTAAAATCAACATTATGCCACAAGTGCAGTCGATTTAACACGAGTTGTGAAGTCTCAGGCTAGTACTGCACAGAGACCTCTGTTAAATGGAAAGTTGATTGAATGAATAACCATATGTATAAACTTTATTCAAATAATTAGACTTATGATCTTTTTTATGCTATTGCAGAATATTTTTCATTTAGTTAAAAAAAATAATTTTGTCACATTTAGCTTTATTTAGTGAAGTAAAGTCAGATGATGTTTCTGCCATAGCTCTTGTAAGCATTTTGCCTGTTTGAATGAATGCTTGTTTTGTAAAGTATAAATTCAACTTCCTATATTAGTAATAACTATTTACCAACAGCGACCATTTGTTTCTTATTATTTTTATTCTTCTTATTGCTTCTTGCTTTTTATACCTTAAGATGGACTCCAATTACAGCAATTCTTATGAATGACCAATTCCCTCAACCCTATCGGCCCTAATTCTGTTTTCACTTTAAAAAGAAGAGAAACCGAGAGAAATACGTCCAATGCCCCTGTTTCTCTTCTATCCATAGTTCTCGCAGGCTCCAGAGCGCAGTTAGCAGAGTCAGGAATGCAGTGAGCTCGGATTTGCCAGAACTGTGGTTGGGTTGCACATGTTTGTAATTGATTTCTTAAATATTTATTTCTCCATTCACAATCTTTGTTTGGCTTTGTGTAACTCATATCAGAATGCCACTCTGAGCAATTACAAACTTCTGGGATGGCCCGCCGATGAACCCCGAGAAACATTTGATAGGTGTCAGCGGTATGCCTGTGTGTGTGTGTTTGTGTGTATATGTAATGTAGAGATGAGAGAGACAGAGAAGAGAAGACCAGACCAGGAGAAATGGATGACAGTTACATGCCTTTCAGCCAATTAATTGTCATCTCAGCTGTTGTTTTAACTCTCTGCCCCGCGCACATCCCCACTGTTATTCTTATCGTTTCCGGAAGACGAGCTCATCTGTGTATGTAAAAGAGCCAGATGACCTTCAGCCCCACAGCAAAGGTCAAAGTTCACCCAATGTATATTTCATTAGCAAACGTTGTGGATTCGGAGAGGGAGACACAGAAATAGATCCGTATAAAGCTCTGGGGATTTTTCCATGCTATATACACTATTAGCGCTAATTATTCGGCTCTCCGCTGCCGGTGAAATGGCATTCGACATGCTCGCACAGCTCTCTCACACTGGAAGGACGCTGTCAGTATTTCCTCTCATCTTGGAGGAGCAAAATAATAGCGAGAATTATTTAGTGGTAAAGCAGATTATCGACACTTACATCAGAGGCAAATTAAACTGCCCGTCTGCCTGAAAAAAAACACAGATAAATCAACTTTTCCTTGAGAGACTTGTCCTTCGGTTGTTACGCTTCTGGATGTCACGCTCTCCCTGCTGTTGTTTAGTCCCGCGTCCCGCTGAGAGGCCATCTCTGCAGTCTTTCAAAAATACACAAGCTTTTGTGCGATAGGAAGCGCAGAGAAGGGAAGAAATGGTGTGTGTGCGTCTGTGTGAAAGAGCTTACAGTTCCAGTGAGTGACGCTGATTTAGCATTACAACAGAGGAGGCGGCTCTGCTTGCCTACACTTTAAAAAGTGTGTGCACACACTTGGCAAGGGGTGGAAGGGTGTGCGTTTGGGCCTGACTGGATTGATCGAGCATGGGCTTTTTTTCTGCCTACTTCCTACTTCCTGTCTAACCAGGAAGAGGGGGACGAAAAGAATTCCAGAAAAGAATTAGTTTGTGTAGAATGCACAAGCTCTGACAACACACACACACACACACACATTCCAGAGCTTTTTGTGCCCAGCAATGGACAAAAAAACAAACCCTTTGTCTCTGGTCCAATAGAGGTCCCCTCTCGCCCGTATTTGGAAGACACGCTCACACAAACACATTCTATCTCATTTGCATGGCAATAGCATTATTAGGGAGAGAGATGTCATGGTGACAACAAGAAGTTTATATGTTAGCACAAAGAGAAGTGAGGAAGAATGGAGTGCTCTTTGCTGTTCATTTGACTGCCTTTAAAACACACATAAACACTTTTTATCTACTTCTATACACTCACGCTGATATAATACATTTTTTGTCCTGGTGAACTTGTGTATGTTTACATGTGCAGTTATAATCAAGCAACAGTGGTACAGTCTTCATCTTCGTCTGACATAGTGTGCAATTGAATTTTTGTGTAAGTTTCTGTATTCTGGAGCAAGGCCAATTGTAGTCTGATTATTAATGCTTCAGTCACATTACCTAGATATGGATTTGCACAAACAGGACTCGAACCATTTCAGTCTGACATTTGAAATGTTGAAAAAGACTGACTGAAGACTTTGTTCAGACTGAATATGAACTTCAATCGTAAAGTAAATTAACTTACTTTCCATCCGATTATCTATAACGTATATAAAAGCGCAGTGGAGTACAAACCGCAGCTGAACTTTCTGGCCTCCCGCTGCATCGCCATTATGGAAACGGACACGAGAGTATTTAATAAACCCTATTAATCTTGTTGAGAGAACAAGTTCATTGGTGCACTCTTTCTTTCCCTGCTCTCTCAATCAATCAGCCGAGCTCTGCTAATGTATTCATGCGAAACGCACAGCACAACTTATTTGACAGAGCTCCGAGAAAAGAAGAATTTATGAAGTCTTTCCTTTCACCGCAGCCAGTCCAAAGAAGCCTTTAGCCACTCTCACGATCAATACCTGAGCTGGTAAATATATGATCTATAATTATATAGGGAAAACATTAGCCATATATCTGTTGTCAAGACAAGGCTTGAGTGGAATTCACACAATGTGACTCGAGGCGTTTGATTTGCTGAGTTGAATCTGAATCTGGGACCCCACAGTATTGATAAGGGAAGCAGTCCAGAATCTGTTGAACAGGTCAGGTGACACTCCCGTCTCAGTCATGATGTCATCGCTTTCACGGGGGCTCAGAAACTGTCTTATGAGTTCGCACTGTGGGGAGAAATTCTGTACTACACCGCTGACTGATGTACAGCAGGTGATCCCTCTCTCTTTCTTTCTCCTTCTCCTTTCAATGGAAAATGAGATCTATCCTTTCTCGTGTTTGAGATTTGTATCAAAATGTTGTAAATGGAATTCTCAGTTCAATACTTGGTTTCTTAAGCTCAATCGATACATGTTTGTGGTCATTACCACAAAAAAATAATTTCAAGTTGTCTCCCCTTTTCTTTAAAAAAGCAAAAATCTAGGTTACATTGAAGCCCTTAAAGGGATAGTTCCCCCCAAAATTAAAATTTTGTTAGTAATTACTCTCCCTCATGTGGTTCCAACCCTGTAAGCCTTTCGTTCATCTTCGGAACACTAATAAAGATATTTTTGATTAAATCTGAGAGCTGGATCACTCCTCCATAGGCTTCTTAAGGGATTGAAACTTGCTGGCCCAGAAAAGTTAATAAAGACATTGTTACACAAACAAAAATAACAACGTTTGTCAACTATTCAATTCCTTCTCTGTGGGCCTCGAGATTCCACGACTGCACAGCGCTCACTATTGGCCGACGCTGGTCATGTGTGTGATGCGTGTGACGTAAAACCTAGAAGCTTTGTGTAGTTTCATTACGTGAAATCTCGAGGCCAACAGAGAAGGGAATGAATAGTTAAAAAAGGTTATTTTTGTTTGTTTTTTTTGTGCACAAAAAGTATTCTCATATCTTGATAAACTTAAGATTGAGCCACTGTAGTCAGTCGGACTCTTTTAACAATGTCTTTCATAACTTTTGAGCCAGCCAGTTTGGATTCCTTTAAGATGCCTATGGAGGAGTGATCCAGCCATCTTAATTTTTGTTCCGAAGATGAACAAAAGTCTTAGGGAGTTGGAACAACATGTGGGTGAGTAAATAATGACAGAATTTACATTTTTGGGTGAACTATCCCTTTAAAGTGAATGTGAATGGGGGGAATCAGTGTGTGTTAATAGGATTTTAGTGTTAAGAATGGCTTTTCTAACCTTTTCAGTGTAGTTGTATCCAATTTTAATCGGCCATTAATTACACTATTTTTTTTTATTTTTTTTTAACATCTGTACCGTTCAAATAATACACTAGTTGTCAAGGAATAATTAATGTTGTTTTATAAAATTATTAGCTTCACATGTCTGCTTTTTTAAGTCTTCCAAAAAAATGTCCCCATTCACTTCCTTTATAAGAAAAACAAGCATCAAGTCTAGTTGAGATTATTTATTTATTTTGTGGCACAAACCTTAACCTGTAGGCCTACACTATAAGAATATTATTTGAATGATTAAAAAAATAGATGTCAGTCATGTATCTAGTAAATCATCCTTTAAAAGAACTCTTTCAGTGATCATAAAAAAGTTGATTTTTTTCAAGCCTGGCACTGGTGTGATTCCTTTGTAGTTTAACCTTTACAGTTCAGTCGCTCCATTCAGATCACATTCACCAAGGCAGCCTTTTTTTCATGCTATGGAGAAAAGGGAGCAAATGCAGGGGGAGACAGAGCCATGTCCGGGCAGAGGCGAGGAGAGAGGGATGGAGACTTCTCGTGAGACTTCTTTGGGGGGAGGAGAGGGAAAAAAAGAGCAGTACTCTGCTTCAAAGAAACATTTCCATAATTGCCCTGTAACTCGGCCATAATAGCTGAGGAGGCTGAGAAAGGCACAATCTTTCAGATGGCTGAACGGTAAAGGCTCTCACCACCTTTCTGTCTTTCTCTCTCCCTTTCTTTCTCCGTCCTCTTCCTTTTACACCCATAACCCTCTGCCCCACTTGTTGTCTTTCAGATTGAGTGAAAGAATTCCTCTCTCTAACCTCTGTCAACAAAGGGCATGAAATTAGCGCTCTCCACAGCCCCGCCTCCTGTCCTACAGAGTGTCACTCTCTCGTTCTTTTGTCCCCGGACCTGCCAGAGAAAGAATCAACTGACAAATACCCCACTGCACTTTCATCGTTGTGCATTCGGCTGCTGTTTTCATAGGGTCCCAATCACATTTCCTACATTTGACATGCCATCACTGTTGAGCTCAGATGGTGAACGCCTTCGTAAATTTGCATCTCTGTGAGGTACAAACAACTCAGTGATTCTGAAGATGTTTTGATGGATTTTTTTATTTTTTATCATAAAACTAATCCTGGCTTTAGCAGACCAGACACTGGAGGCTGGTGCTTTTTGTATTTGTGTGTGTAAAACAAGATTTGGGGATGTAAATATGGTTATCTCTTCTCTGAGGCAGCAGAAGTGTTCAGATGGCCTGTAACCTCATGCACAGTGACAGTGTGGAACATGTGTCCTCTATGCTTTTACTGTTTTCTTCTATAGCCTTACAGGTCATCTAAACATGTCAGCCATGTCTGGAAAAAAAGAAAAAAATCTACACACTCTGCATGTGTGTGTGTGTGTGTGTGTGTGTGTGTGTGTGTGTGAGAGAGAGCTAGAGAGAGAGAGAGAGAGCTCTGAGCTGTGTATGTGTATGTGTTTGCCAAGCTAACAATCAGCAGTGCCTCATAAAAGGATTAGTGACCTCCACAAAGAGAACAGGGCTCTTCAAAGCTTCTGCAGGGTTACAATAGCGCTGACATTTGTCCTGCTCAGTGCAGGGATGGGGTGTGGTGGGACATCGTCACCACAGAGCACACTGACAGAGAGGGGTGGACAGGGGCACGGCACAGGGCTGGTCCAATCTTTCACAGCCTGACTCTGGCCCTTTCTGCAGCCCACTCTGGTCTTCATGTCCTCCTTCGCTCCTGTCCATTCATGCAGAAGCCTGCTGATGACTCCATTGGCTGGTTTTCTCTAAAAGGTTTAGCCCTGTCTGTCCTCCCTCTCGGCATCAATGGCAAATCAGAAAGATAGATTAGATTTGCCTTTGATTCCACTGTGTTTCATCGCTTTCCCCCAACCAAATTGGTATTTAACAAAGCATTCCTCACAGTGAGTGGTACAGCTATGTAGCTCTGTCATTGATGTAGAGGGAGAAAGATACTTGGAGATATAATGGGTTAGTGGTGGCTAATAGACTGAATTGCCATTTATTTGGAGAGTGTCAATGGTGCTGAATTTCCCACAGATGCTGCAGTTCTGTTGCGCTCAAAAGAATGCATGTAGTATGTATGCACATTGATGCCATTATCCCATCCAACCTCAATCCCCATACATCTGTTTGTAAAGCTTTAGCAGCTACATCTCCTTTGGAGCAAGTTGAAAATTTCAATGCCTAATTATTAGTAAGTAATTGTTTATTGCAATTGTTATAATTTTCTGTTTATTTTTATAGGTTAAATTAAAATGTTAATAATTCATTCATATTTAATGTTATTTAGAGCAACATTAAATAATAATAATAATGTATATACAATAATGATAAATATAAATAATGTTTCTAGCTTGTAAGCAGTTTCTGCTAATTAACATATTATTGTGTATAGAAATGGGCTCCCGTTTTTAACATTGCTGGAAGCGTTGGAATAAAAAGAGGAGTCACTGTTGATTATTGCTCATTAGCCACAAGGACATCCACTTAACTGAATAAATGAGTGACACTAACAGCCCCAGTCGGAATGTCCTCCGCGTAGCTCAGAGCAAAATGTTCATTAATGCTCTCCATTTGCTAAGTTGAGAAAGAAAGCGGTTGGACACGTATGGCGACATCGGTATCGGTGATTACTTTGTTTCTGGCGAGGCATTTTAATCCTTAATTTCATGCGATGATCAGAGACGCCGTGAAGCCCAGTGTCATATTTGCAGGAGCATTTCAAATGGATTTTAATGATCAAGAGTGGCCCAGGTCCCTTAGCGCCTAATATGCGCAGAATACACACTAAACAAGCATCAATATTTATGACAGCCCTGAACGGGCTTTTCACTGTAAAAGGCGGTTGATTTCTGCTTAAAAAAAAAAAAAAAAAAAAAAAAAAAATATGTGTGATTAAGTCTATTGTCGATCTAACGCTGATTTTATTATATTTTGTTAATGAAAGGTGCAACAAAAAGTGTGTGTGTGTGTGTGTGTGTGTATATATATATATATATATATAGGCCTATATAGTTTGTGTGAATTGCAATTATGTTGAAGTAGTTTGAAGTATTATTTGATTACCATAACAAATCAATGCATGATTTAAAATGTCGATATTAGGGTTTAACCGAACATTTTGCTCTACACGATATAGGCTAGTAGACCTACATTTCTAAAACATGTTTATTTAAAAAATAAACGTTTATGCAAAATGTATTTCAATATTTTAATGTTTCATTTGTGATAACTTAATTTTAAAATGATTATAATAATGATATATTAGTATATTATAATATTAATAATATAGTATTATTTTGTAGTAGGCTACTAGTTTTTTTTTTTAAATGCAATCAGTGTGTATATGCGTCCTCGATCTGATAAAGTTTAAAATGCACGCAAGTCTCTGCAAGCTTGTTTGCCACTGGCCCCGCGCTCTCCCTCTTGACCTGCACGGTGAAACCGTGAGAGGGTCAGCGCTGATTGGAGAATGTTGGTCACTCGCGCGCGGTGTCACTTTCTGCGCTCTAGCTGGTGGCGCTCTTCCGAGTAAGCGCCAGAACGATTATTACATCAATCAGTGCCATAAACGTCATACAGCGTTTTGTGAATATTCATAGCCAGCTCTTACTTTGAACGGAATCTCGGAGAAATTGGCTGATTGAATAAGCTTATATAAAAACAAAATAACACGGACAACGGACACGAGCCATTATATTTTAATGGTGCAAGACAGATCTGTTTTCTTGGCTCACGGTTATTAGGCTGCAGTGCATTATAGTTCAATGAGAGAGGCATAGCATATAGGCGTCATTAATGACAATATGATAGACCGACATAGGCCTACCAATTGACCATGCTGGGAAAATTTGGGCTCTGTCCGATGTGACAGGTTAAACATTGCGATAATTGTATTTATTTTAATTATTCTTTTATGTCTTAGTGTTGTGTCTGATTGTTATTTTATTATTATTTAAATGCAAGTAGTTTGCATTTCAAGGGGGTTGTGTAGCCTATTTTAATTTTGATTCCTGGAAATGTAGCCTACTGTTCTTGATTATTAGATTTTTTTTTCTGTCTTTGAGCCCCGGAAATTAAATTTAAAATTTAAACATACGCTAATAATTATTTCGCCGTTATTTATTATTTATTTAGCTGCGCTGACCGTGGTCTTCAATTTCGGTGATCTAATTGTGTCTAAAGTGTCTCATAATATTCCAACAGGCACTTTTCTCATTGGGAAATCGCTAGCCTTACATTGCTTAACACTCTGCTTATAAGTTCCCAGCAAATGTCACGAAAAGAACGAAGGATCCCAAAATGCCCATGGTGAATTTTCTCGAATAAATTACATAAATGAAAGATTATGATCAAAATGGCCAAATCCATATAAAGGCCGTTCAGAGTGGACTGTAGAGGGAGCTCCAACTCTAAATTTCTCCAAACTTTGGAAACCCTGAAACAAAGCTGCTGCCATGCAAATAATCTTCAAGAGGGAAAACGCACATAAATAAATAATTTTGCACAGTATCGGAGGCATATGGCAGGCAGCACAACATCAATGTCTGATTAGAATTCATTACATTTTTGAAAAGCAGAATCTCCGAAATTATAAATAGTCGAGAGATTACATTAACCATCTGTATAGAGGAAAGCGTTTAACTTTTTTGTGTGACTTTCCTCTTCAAAGAGGAAAATATTCAATTCTCATTACAGTGAAATTGAGTTGTATGCTATTTCAACCCAATAAAAATGAAATAATTATTCATTTCATATTGGCTGTTCCGCCTCGGTGGGGATAATCCCCATCCATTAATATCCAAATGCGCGATTCAAGAAGGAGCTAATTACAGTTAAGTCGCTGAAATAGGAAAATACTTCAAATCCTCCGTTTCAAACCTCATAACCTCGAGTTAACGTTCCCCATGCCTTTCAAAACACACACTGAAACCGTTTCCGCACAGAAAAGCTTACAACATGACATTTCATCATTTACAATATTAACACTCCATTGTTTTCAAAGGAAAAGGAAAAAGTGACGGTAAAGTTGCAGCGGTTCATTTATTAGCCAAAATATAGACTTTCTTGTACAATTTCGGATCACAAGTATATACATTTTCTTTACGTTATATACAAAACAATTCAACATCAAATCCTCACAGAGCTTACAAAAGAAAATGGGACTCACAGACTACTTGGCCTGACAGCATTAACATCAGCCATTGTACACAGGACATGCTTACAATGTAAGTATACAGAAGTGAGTTATTTTTATTTTACATTCCTTACACAGGTTAAAATGGGAAGTAAACAAAAAGGAGAGAAAAGACTACGAGGACGAGAGGGCGGATAATACCATGGCAGCTTCGAGTTGGTTCTGGGGCCTATGGGGATATAGAAGGGAAGCATGAAAAAAACACGGGGCCAACACAAATCTAAATCTGCAAGCAACAACGTTTATTTTTTAAATCAACATTCTGAAATTATGCCATCGACGCACTGAGATTTATTGGTTTGACATCTGGTTTTATTATTGCACAAGCACAATATATAAATCATGTTTAAACCACGGTAGCCTATACCGGTACCCGAGCGCGTGACTAGAAGTCATGCATTAACATTGTGAAATTCAAATGCAAATTAACAATAACAATTAAAAAAAAAATCGTAAAATTTAAGTAATGGACAGATAATAAGATCTCTGCTCTTACCGTCTTTGAACAGGATAGAAGGCTGTTTTTAGCAACTTTTTCTCTGCTTCCAAGGCACTAGATCTTTCTGAAATAATAAAACCAATAACAACAAGGAAAAAAAAACAATGCAAAATTATTATTGATATTTTTATTTTAAAAAGCAGAGTCTTTTTTCTAAAGATCTTACAGCCAGTTGTTGAGAAAAGTTTGCTTTCTAGAAATATCAAAATTCGCTCACACTAATACACCTTTTCAAAAGGCAAACTAAATACTTTTCCCACAAATTCAAGTGAACAGACTTTTTTCAGTATTTGAAAAGGACAAAATAAAAGACAAAATATATATCAGATAAGTACTCTCCACTAGACAATTGCATTTCAAGTGTAATTAATTATTTTCACTTGAATTTTTCACAGTAGTGATCAATGAAAATGGATTTAGGGAAGAACAAGACCGATGCGTTTCCAGTCTGTCAGTACAGTCTTAATGGTGTCAATAAAAAGTATTATTTGCACATATCTGCGCCTCTCAGTGTGGGTGACATGTACCTGTGACTGTGGACTCGGAGTTTTGACTCCTGTCCTCTGCTTGTCTGCTGTACAACGCAAGGCCATTCGCTGAAGCCTGATTACTGAGTCCTAAGTAGTGGTTTGAGTTCAGCAAAGCGAGCTGGTGTGCGGTGAAACCCCGATTTGTCCAGCTCTGGATTTTCCCTACGGGACACGAAAGGAGTCTGTGAGGAGTTATGATGGTCTGTGTGGCGGACGCAGCGGAAGTCCCGTTCATCAGAGGAGATTTTCGTGGATTGTCTGGAGTTGTGGCAGTCTCTGCCAAAGACCAGATCTTAGGTTTCGGAGCTGGAGGTGGGTTGTTTTCCGAGGGCGGAGAGTTGATGATGGCCTGGTTGAGTTTGACCGGCTCACCGTTGGCGTGTTCTAAACTGTTGTGGCTGTGAAGATGATGATGATGATGATGATTGTGATGGTGAAAATGCTCTGCGCGGTCGCCGTGAATCTCTTTACCGTCTTTCACCATTGCTTTGAACAACCTTTGCTCTGGTCCTTGTAAATCCTCATAGCCGTCTGAAATTTCGGAGTCGCTCCTGCCGTCCAGTTTCAAATCAGAATGCAGTTCGTCTTGCTCGTCTAAATCGTCCTTATTCTCAATATTCTCCGTGTCAATATTCTCCAAATCGATCTCTTCCTCGTCCTCGCGTTTGTCGCCGTCCTCTCCCTCGTGATCGCTGTTGTAAACATTTCCGTCTTCGTCCGTGCGACTCCGTGGGGCCCAGGTCATCTTGTTCTCTTTCTTTAGCCTCCTCCTGGCGTTGGCGAACCAGGTGGACACTTGAGTGAGTGTCATTTTTGTGATGATAGCCAGCATGATCTTCTCGCCTTTGGTGGGGTACGGGTTTTTCCGGTGCTCGCTTAACCAGGCCTTGAGTGTGCTGGTGCTCTCCCTGGTGGCATTTTTGGGTCTGGAAGGGTCTCCGAACTGGTACTGACCATATGGGTAAAAAGCCGGATGATGGTGAGCAAATCCAGGATGCTGGACGCCCGGACTGTCCTTCAATTCGTACTGTGCGCCCTTAAAACACAGAACACGGATCCAACATTAATGTGATTCGCTATCATTATTCTTGGGCTGGCACATACTACGTTTACTTGTACTCAATTGCAGTTCCCTGATGTATTGTTGCTGAATATATTAACTACGCAAATGATTTTCAGTCTATGCGAGCAATTAGCTATAAAAGCGAGGATTGAGATTTATTTCAAATATAAACCTAATTGACTATTAAATCGACTAGGCTACTTTGTATCTACTTTGTATACTTTATATCAATTATTCTAAATAAATTTGCAAGATTCTGCAGCTACATATATTTATATTTATTCTCTCTGTGTGGGTTGGTGTTTAAGCACATGGGCTATTTGCTTTCATTCTAAAGACGTGTCAATTGTCGATTTTAGTTATTTCATTGAGCCTAATTGTATTTAAATCACAAACGCACACACTCTACTCTTATTTTTGTGTTATACAGCTATCAATTAATTAATTTGCCTATATTTTCAGGGTTTTTTGTATTTAACAAACGGGGTAAAAAACAATGTTCACATCAGTTTAACATTAACATTCAATAATGATTAAGAATGATAAGGATTTTGTAACATTTAAATAAAAAAGTTTACTATATTTGAGTTTGAAAGAGAAAGAACAAACAGCGCAAAACAATAAAATGATTAGCCTACTCACCAGCTGGTTGAAAATGGACAGATCATTTGAATAAGGAAGAAAAGCTCCATAGCTTTGTGCGGCAGCGAAAGGTGATCCGTACATAGTGGAGAGAACATTAGAGAGCGCTCCGGACGGGCTCAGGTCTGTCCCGGCTCGGGCACTGCCTATCCCTTGCCTGTCCTGCGGGTATATGGGTCGGATGTACTGATATCCCAGCTGCGGGAAAGACATTGTTGTGGAGAAAGTCTACTGAAGTCACAAAAAGCGGCGAATCGCCCTCTTGGTGCGCACCACGATATCCACTTTACAGTGACAAAGTGTCAGGGAAGTCTATATTTCCTCCGAAAGAGTCAGTGTAAACGATCCGATTGCGCTTTCCTCCCTTACTTCCCTATTGATCTGAATGGACTAAGGTCAGGTCCTTACAGATTGCTTTAGATTATTGGAACTCCTTTTTGTGATTGACATTTTAGTCGTTCAGAAGCTCCTCCTACTTATATTTCTCCTCCTAAGTCTCACCCCCACTTACAGAGCCTCACTCTCCTCCCTCCCTCCCTCTCTCTCTCTCTCCCCCCTCTCTCTTGCTCCGCTCCTGCTCTCCGTCTGGATAAGTCCTCTGACGTCGCCATCTCTTATTTGAATGAGTTTCAGATCTCATTTTATGGCTCGCCAATCATTTCATTTGTTATTTGTTCGCCGCTTCAGCCCTTCCAATTTCTTGTGTTACTTCTCAAAAATTTTGATCATCCACAAAATGGTAAATATTTTATTCTTGTTGAGTCATTAACATCCAGCAGATCTTTTGTGTCTTTATTTTCCTCGCGTCTCTTCCACGTAAAACGTTAGACCTAGAAAGTTTAAATCGGACAAAACAGTTTGCTCTTGCAAAACAGGCTACAAATGGAAATTATGCGAAGAGTGTTTTTAGTTCATCTAACACGGAACAAGCCAGTCGAGGTCCTCTGGCGCGTTTAGTGTGAGACATCAAAACAGTGGCTTTTTACCGTTCACCTTCAGAGTAAGTTGAGAAGAAACGAAAAAACAAAATCAAACAAACAATATAATTTAGTAATGTGCGCTGTTGTGGATTTCAGCGAATTGCTGTTTACTTTGTTGGATTTTAATTTAAATTATGTAAAAGTATTATTATTATTGTCATTATTATTATTAGGCTATTATTACTACTATATCAAGCTGTCAGGCTTTAATCTTTTTTGACGTATTAAAATATAATCGCAAATGTTTCAATTGCATTCATGTGTAAAAGCTTCTGTTCTTAAAAAAAATAACATATTTTGCGCGATTAACCTACAGGATTATTCTTACAGATAGACAGATATCCACTGAAAATATCTGATATAATACGCACCCGTCTGTAAATAATACGGATTAAAACAAGGGACGATGATCACGATTGAAATTCCTTGAATCAATATATGAAAATATGCAGGAAACATCCATAATCGTATTATGCTTCTAGTCTAGTGTCATCATATGTCTGCTAATCGTCTTCCAAACAACGGCACCGATTAGTGCTGTAACGAGTTTCATTTATTTCAATATAGGATGACTAAATCTCAATTCAGTAATGAAAGATTAGGGTAAATCAACTTCGGTTTGGATTTACTTGTGGTTTCCAAGAACGCACTGTTCCTCATAAACCTTCCATCTGTTTTTAAAGAGATAGTTATTATGACATTCTAATATCTGGAATGTCATTTGTATTGGCTCTTTACTTATTTAAGACTCCCGGATTTCCATGGTCTCTTTACCACGTGCCTGCTGTTTTGACGTCTAACAATGCAGGATTACGGGGGTTATTAATTAGAACAGCAGTCTGATGCCATTCAGAGCGCATGGTAATAACTACATAACCGTCAATAACGCACACGGACCTGCAGAGCTAACAAGAGCTCTGAGCCCACCCGGCTGACCCCACAGCACTGCGCCATCTGGGACGATGCAAAACACAGCTAACCCTCTAGGTTTCAAGCAGTTTTGTTTTCTTTTTAGCCATATTTCAAGTCGAATTTATCTACAAATATTTGCAATTATTTAGATGAAAACGTGCCGTTTCCAAACAGCTGTATTTAGTGAATTAGGAATCACGGTGGGGAAAGGATAAGTGTGCGTGCTGGAGTCCGCCCTGCAGCGCTCTGAGTTCGGATGGACACGCGTCTCATCCCGGGACCTGTCAGGGCCTCAAGGTTTGCCTCTGATTTATTGGCCCAATCAAATACACATGCACTAACTTATCACTTTCACACTGACCCAGGAAACTGGCACAGCCGTAAAAGCATTAGGATGGTGTTTTCTTCCTGCCTTCTTCTCCCACCCCTTTGGAAGCCCTTGTAACAATTTAAATTAAAGGCTTAAGCTTTATTATTATTAGTTTATATCTTTTATAATAATAACAACAACAACAAGAAAACAACATAAAACAGTTGCATCAGTATTATTAATATGCCAATATGTACGTATTATTTTTTTTCCCTTTTTTATTTATTTATTTATTTACTTTTATATAGCTTAGCATTAAACGCATGCCAAAACACCGGACTGATATCACATGTATAAATAGGGCAATCTTGAATGTGTGACTTGAGGGATGGTTTCTGTGACTCTTTTACTAGCAATTATGCAGATGACACCATTTCGCATTCTCCAACACGCATCCAAATAAACAGGCAGAGACGTTGCGCTCAAAAGCGTTTCCTTATGCAATACACAAGATGCCTGCGACAGCCCTGATCAAAGACTTCAAACAGGGGCTCTTCAAATTACACCTTTGAATCAGCTCTATAATGCCGAGGCGACAGAAAACAAGTAACACATAGCTCATCGCACATGGTCTTCTGTGGGCTTTTCTGATCCGATCTGTTAATTGAGGTGACAAAGGATTTAAAAAGAAAACACACTTAATGACCTTTGATGTGGAAGTTCGGCAGGGGGAGGAATGAGAAATATGTGTGCGAGGATGGCCTATAGCCTATATCACATTTTCTTTAACAGCTCTGGCAAACGGGATTTTTATTTGGTTGATTTTCAGTAAAGTCGAAAAGGGGAATCAGATTGCAGATTCTGTAAAGAGTTTGAGTTTTGCATTCAAGTTTTGGTTACAACAGGAAAACGTCATTCCTCAGTATAGATGCTTTATCTTCATTAGAGTCGCAGAATCACCAGTACCGGATTGATTGGTCTNNNNACAGTCCATCCACGATTTTTTTATAGAACAGCTGCAAAAAGTAGACTATTACTTTTTCATTTACATTTTAGTTTGCACATCACCGTTCAAATTAACTGTGGTTAGTTTTAATGCCGTTGCACACAATAATAGCCTATATAGGGAGACGTTTTAATTTACTTATATAAAACCAACCCTAAAAATCCAAATAAACAAATTTATGTCGATGAAATGACTGAGGCAATTTACTCAAATACATGCTTTCAAAAAAATGAACTCAACAAGTGTACTTCCTGAATATGTTTAAAGTTTAATTTTTACCGTTAGCATAATTTGACTAATGTTATTTTAATTAGGTTTCTCCAATCAATCGTGTCTATTAAATAGATAACTTGCACTGGAGGAGAAAGTGACTAGTTTTGAACTGTTCCCTCGGCACACGCAGCAATTTGGAGCAAATTAAGAGTAGTCAATGGACTGCAACTTATTAAAATGCTCTAACAAATTGTATAAAACACCAAATTCAAACGGCAACGCCTGTTTTAACCCTTCATTAACCAGAGGACCAAGAAATCCGAGCTGACCTTGTCTTATACTGGACATCTACAGGTGGTTTAGATACATCCTGGCGTCTCTAATACACTGTATGGGGGTTTCTTAACCTTTACGCTTTCTTTACACTAACACGGGCGGATTTAGACCTATTGTTTTCAAAATAACAAGGGGCCTAAATAGAAAGAAGGGGGAAAATCTTCAATTTATCCTACCTATCCTATAAATGTTAATCGTATTATACTGTGTGCAGCCTATGGCAAGTCAAGCTAAGCATAGGCGGAAAGGGAAGAAAAACCATTTTCCTCAGCACCAACGCTTCGACGACAAACTCCAGTCTATTAAGTGACTGCTGCAGTCTGTGTGCTGAGGTTGCGGAAATCTGGAGGGACTTATTCTCGATTGTTTCATCGGCTGTGGATGTGATACGGGGCAGGCGTGTAGTCGGAGCAGCGCGGTCATAAAGTGGGAATTTGGATTTGGTAAATTGCGCAGCCAGCGGCGGCCACGCGCAGTAATTGATTGAGAAGGTCAGAGCACGCGCTGCCCAGTCTCCGCGCGCTGCTTTGGTAAATATTTTGATGGCGGACTAGCGCGGGCTTCGAGTTGTTCTATTAGCAAGGCAGGGTCACTTTCATTTATCGCTATTTGCCAACATCTGCCCTCTCAGCAAAGAGTGCACACACCTACTGGACCTTTTGGACCTTTTTCTTTCTTTTTTTTTTCTCAGTTGCTTTTAAGAGTAAAAAGAGAATGACCAGCATATGTTTCAATTTTCTTTGCCATTAGTTGTATTATTAATATCTGAATAAAAGGATGCTAATAATAATTGTAATATTATTTGATCATTTATACGTTTTAAAACAATAATAATTGTATCATGCGTATTTTTTTATTTTTTG
The DNA here is from genome assembly GCA_027497675.1 of Cyprinella lutrensis. NCBI lineage: Eukaryota > Metazoa > Chordata > Actinopteri > Cypriniformes > Leuciscidae > Cyprinella > Cyprinella lutrensis. The sequence continues at coordinate 24,172,003 of JAOTRC010000022.1, forward strand.
TATCATGCGTATTGTTATTTTTATTATGAATAAATTACACAATAGTAACAACTAAAATAATTATGAATAAATTAAATATTCGTAGCAACTAAAATAATGTAATGTTTCTTGAAAACAAAGCACAGAAACTGTGCAGTGTCTCTGGACCACTTTCACACTGGTGATTTGAATATTAGCCACATGCATGTTCCCTGCACTGCTGCCGGCCTTTCTCTGCGTGGTTGTCTCCTGTATCAGTAACAAAGCAGCCATTGATTTTATGGTAAAGTCACTTTGCAAAGGGAATGAGTTCCTGTGGCCGGGGATATCAGTGTGTTACACGGGTATAGCCCAGGTAACAAGATGAGCATTGATTCAGCATTACAGCTGATCAATACTGAAATAAGTAACTTCAGGCCTGAATTAAAATACAAGTTGGGGCTTGCTTTTGTGCTGTCAGTTTATGGACAAGTGACAGAAAGACACATAGTAGCAAGACTGAAATAAAGTGTGTGCATGTGTTTAAGGGGACAATCACCATCTAGGAACGCTCAGATTCTTTATGTGTTATGTTGACAGATGGAAATTCAGTTCTCTTAGTTATAAAACTGTCATCTGCACAAATGCATATTACTGTGCCAATGAAGACAATAGATTCCATTCCAACTGCATGTTAGTAATTACTGTAAACATGCCAGATGTTTCATGTGGTGGCACACACGCCAACTACTTCTGGTTTCAAAACTAATTAAGTATAAACCATGTAAAAGTATTATTGATCCATAGTTCCGTGACTTGCCTTAAGACATTACATTAAGGGGTCGGTAATAAACCAGTTGGACTACTAAAACCATCACTGGACTACTAAATTATATTCTTGTTGTACACTTAGGTGATGCAGAAAACAATTTCTAAATAATTTGACCTGAATATTTTTTTAGGCCAAAGAATGCCAAGTAGCCTACATAAGGAAAATATGGTATCGATTCGCAAGTTGAAGGCAGCCACTGGGAAGGATTTTTTTTTTCTCATACAAGATGTTTGCCTGAAGCACGATTTGTCTAATATCTATAGTAAGATTACAGAGTGCCCCAAGTATCATATTGAGCTGCTGGACGTAGCATACACACATATTAAAGACATCTTCCATCAGCCACAGATCTACATAGTGGATCTACAGCTAATACAAAGAAGCTGTTTCAGTAATCCAGTAATAATCTAAATGTGTGATTTTAATGCAGTCCATTGAAGATTGCCAGCTCTTTCGCTATCTCCTTTTTCCTCCAGCTGCTGTAGCAGGTTTGTATGTAGCTGCAGGAGAAGCAGCTGTACTAACACAGAGGCCTCTATCCACCCAGAGGCACTGATAACCCTGCGGGAAGAATGGCTCACAGAGCCTACTTATTGATGCCTCCTCAAATATAAAGCCAAGTAGGTTTTTAAAGTTTGCATGCATGACTTATAGCTTACCAAAAATTAGCCTCTTGCCTTCTATGATGAAATCAAGCCAACCCACCCCCCCAAACATTATTATTTTTCATAACTGAAAAATGGCAAACAGTAGTGCAAGTCTGTTATCACGTCTAGACTGAATAGCATTATGGCCTTCCGTGTGTGTGTGTGTGTGTGTGTGTAATCCGCAATATTGAGTGGCACAGCATGCCAACACACTGAGGTCAGTACAGTTTATACTGCCAGCACTTATACTCAGCATGCAGTTAGTGATATGACATAGACCACATAAGAACTGTCCTCATGTATACACTCCAGACTAAGTGTGTGTGGTACAATAAAAGCAGACCATATACATATAATGCTGTATTTTACAGCAGCGTTCAATTTCAGAGATACCTGATTGTGTTTTATTTATTTTTCTATATTTGAAGAGTTCAGATGCAAAAGCCTCTAAATGCCATTTGAAATTTTATTCTAAAATGACTATTTTTATCAAGCTTGTATATTTAAGTTCAGTAATTTCA
>JAOTRC010000022.1:24264664-24275384 GCA_027497675.1 Cyprinella lutrensis
ATATGGGTAGGTTTCATAGGTTTAAGATATACCAGTACAGTATGCCAATTGAATATTCCCATAAAACATGAAAACCGAATGCATGTGTGTGTGAGAGAGAGAAAGTGCGTGTGTGTGTGTGTGTGTGTGGGTGTGTGTTTTTTGCACAGAAATAGGAGGAATTAATAGATGAAGGGAAATAGATAAGCTACCTTTCCCACACCCCTGCAGAGACTGGCTCTTTTTAGAGTTGTACATTAACAGGAAAAAAAAAATTCAACATCTATCAAATAACTGTATTTGCTCAGATTTCTGCAAGATAGCAGGCTGTTTGACAGTCTGACAATGTAAACTGTGGTAGTTATTGTAACTACGTATAATGAAAATAATTGTATAATGTAATGAAAATATAATTGAATAACCTGCAAATGTCTACGTCTACTAAAAAAATGTTTCTTTAACCCAGGGGCATAATAATATCGCATACATTTTGTGACCTCAGAAAAAAATAAAATAAAGAAATAAATAAAATACTGGAACCTCGAGTTTTTTTCTTTTTTACTGTCTTTAACGTTAATGCATGCATTCATATTAAGCATTCAAAATAAATGGTGAACAACGAACTTTCATATCAACCTCTGTCAAGGAAAAAAATAGAGGAATGTTGTTTGGAAAATTATCAATATAATGTCTTGGAACTTGGAACAGTTTAAATAGGCAGATTACTTGATTCAACTCTTTTGAAGATTATTCAAACATTTATAGCTTTACTGGTTGATTGATTGATGTTAATACAATACAGACCAATTAAAACAGGCTAGGGATGGTAATAGTATAATAAATAGGTATTGCATGTCATTTGAAATATTGAGTTTGTAGATGGATGTCACTGAAAATGATTGATTAGGTAGATTTGATTTATTTATAGATGTATTTTCTTAATGTTCTTGATCAAATTGACTTTCTAAAATACATTCACACAATTAGGAAAACACCCACTTGTGTCACATTAGCATAGCAGTCCTCTGAGGTTCAGACAGGTACTTCTTTAATTTAAGGTTTTGTGTTAAGAGCCTGAGGGGGTTTGGTGACTAGCCTCTTGTCTAGCGCATACATGACATTTCTTATTAAAGCGCTGATGGCAGGGTTGTGCTTCATTGTCATGAGTTAATAACAAGACCATCACTGCTCCTGTTCCTGAGGTCACTATTACATTTGACCTCTGTCTCATCATCGCCCTTAATGTGACACCTCTCCCCTTCAAAGGGGCCACATGCACCAATCACATTCATGTGTGCTCGATTCCGGCCCCCCTTGATTGGCCTGAGCCATGTTGGCTTGTCTAGAAAGGGGAAATGGAGGTGGGCCAGTGCATGCTAATGAGACAGTTATAGCATAGAGCTCTAATGTCTTACACACAAATACACACGCACCCTCAGTGTTGTTAAGGAGGCCCCAGCTGCAGCCTGTCAGGTTGCTTGTTAGGCCCGGTCGGAAAGCAGTCACTGCGGCCCACATAATACTGTCATTTTCTCTCTCGCGCTCTCATGCTTTGCACTTAAACCAGACTGTTTTCTTTGGTTGCAACAGTAGGAAGACCGACTGCCTTTAAGTGTATGTATTGGAGATTGAGTGGGTAGTATATTTATGTCATGTCATATTTTGAACTACTCATTAAAGTACTGGTTCATAAGAGTAATTTATTTCATGAATCAGACTACACCTAAATAACCCTCTCATGACAGCCATTCCTTCGTAAATCAAACTACTATCGTCATCGTGTTTTTATTTTTTATTTATTTTTTTTTTTTTATTATTTACCGGGATCGTAAGAGTCATTTGTTTATCAATCAGACTACAATGGTCATGGTGCATGTTTTGGGTTACTAAGAACCAGCTCATAATAGTCATTAGTTCAGGAATCAGACTACATACACGTATTGTCTTACTATTTTTGATTTAAAAAAATGAATTTGTATCCAGAAAAGGTATCTAATTTGTTAATGAATTGTTGATGAAATGGACTGCACTGGTCACACTGTATGTTTTTCTTTAATGGTCTTTTTTATCACAGACAGCAACATGCAGGGGTGCAGCAAACATTGGTGTGTGTGTGTGCATATCTTTGTGCAAATCTTTGTGCATGTGCTCCTACAGGCCTGTAGGTATACGGTTAATGATACACCTGTCAGACTCACACTCTTCCCTGCATTTTTCTTTTTTCTTTTTATTACAATGATGCATTGGCCTTTGTCATCTGCTCTGTCAACCTGTTTACACCTGCATAATTACAACTCAACATCATCACATGCCACATGCATTGACCATTTGTATATTTTCTCTACCCATATTCTTTCGTTCCTCATTACCTTTCAGTTCAAAGGTGTATAGTATAGCATATATATGGAATGATATAATGACAGGGGTTTTCAATATAGCTTGATTAGTCGTATTTATAATTCTAGAAAACTGAAAGTAGTTGAAACTGACATTTTCCTTCATGTCACACAGGCACATGCCATCCAACAGTGCGATAATGACTCCATAGAGGTAGAGCAACCTCACCAATTACATTTTCAGATGACAGCACCAACCCCATTAATGACATAGATGTGCATTACTATTCCATTCTCTCTCTGTCGTCTTAGCTGCCGGTGTAATTGGTAGTTGCTGTGGCTAGAGCAGTTTTCTGCCAGACAAGAACATCTCAATGCACAAACAGACACACATTCTTCTGAAACTCGAAGTGACATTAAACGGCAGTTGTGTCTGCACTACAGCTCACAGTGCCCAAGTCGTAGGGACAAGCTGAGCACAGCACATTCCAAACACAGTAGAACTCCTCCCAAACTCCTGCATGCACTTCTTTCAACAGGGTCTCCATTTAAAGAAAGATCGTTACACTGAATGACCCTTTTGCACCTCGAATTTTGCTTAGATTTTTCGGAAGCGATGTGTGTCAAAATGGGAGCAACACACACCCAGGAGATTCAACACTTATTGATTTCATTTTTAATTTACTCCATAACCTGCTCATAAACAAGCATGCCACATCACAGACTTTCAATAAGAGACTTTTTCTTTATACAATAGTCCGAAGTTATAAGGAATAAAATTCATGTTAATCATTTCATAAATATGTTATTTATAAATACACCTGTAAAATCTTCTGGAGCCCCTGTCTGTAAATTTAATGCATCATGCTTCAGGCTTTTCTAGTGTAGATATCTTAATTTATCATAATATTCAGTTTTTCTAAAAATAAATAAATAAATAAATACATGAACACCGTAAAACAAGCGTCATATTATTTTTTTTTTTATATTAAATATAAGTCTAACACAATTTAGTGAGATTTTTACACTAGTACTTGATAATTTGTCAAAATGTTTTCTCATTTCGTGTTAGGGTTAGCATAAATCTTACAACCTTTTTTAATAAATGCACATTTAGGAAGGAAGCTCATAAAGTATGCCTAATATACAGTACATGAAATCATGTCTTATTTAGAGTATGTTTACTCAACATCAATGCATGGACAAGTTTTTCTTTTTCTTTTTATCCTCTTGTCAAAAGGATCCAAGATAACGACTATAAATGCTGTGTTATGCTGCCAGGCCAGTAGTTGGCGCTGTCTCTTTGTAAAGAAACACCTATTAACTGAACCCATAATGTGCATGGAAAATTCATCACAGTTTCCACAAATTCATGGTTTTGTTGTTTATTTGGAGACAATAACAATAACAATAACATAACGTTTGCAAAAACTTGCACTTTGAAACACGATTTTAAATGCTTGCATTTTCTGGCCATCAAAATGCCTTTGTCGTGTAAATAAATGGACAAAACCCATAAAAGGTTTTCAGTCTTAATTAAAAACTGTGTTGTGTAAACACCCACTCAATCTCTACAGAACACATTTAAGAATCCTATATAGTGAAAAGAAAAAGTTTCTTGATAAGAAGTCCTTTATGGTGTCGTATTGTATTCTACCATTCCTCATACGCTACACCTCTTATTTGACCTTCCTTTACTCACCCTACTCCCTTGACTTGTATTCATTCTCAGCTAAAACCCACAGTTAGTGAAGTACTGTGCAAAGGCAGACTGCTTGGTTCTGGCCCATTGGTCAGGTAGAAGGAGGGGGTGAGCAGCGGTTCTCAGGTGACTCGTCTGTGCTGAAGTGCTTCTGCACTGCTCTGGTCATGTTGATAGAGTGCCTCTGCCAAGAACTCATTCCACTCATCCTCACGGAACAATTAGCAATGCTGAGCAGATTCGCAATTAACCGCTCGGTAATTGTCACATGCCCCACTTTCCAAATCAACCGCAGCAATATCTGTTTTACAGCAAAGTTTAATTACAAAGTAAAATCATTTGCATTCTCTGCCATTACCATTTTAAATTACTTATTTTTATATTGTCGGCTCAGACCGACTGAAGATGAGATGAGAGGAGAGGTCTGGGATGAGTTTTTGAAAACTTGCTAAGACTTGAGACTGCTAAGTAAGACTTGTTTTAGAACTGCAAAATATGCTAAAGCTGGTTGTTCAGGTTTTTATGTTTGTGCACATACATTAAGGGTAAAATATCATATTTTTGGGGGACATACAGTCAAAGAATTGCGGGACTCACACGGATGCGTTTGTCCAAATTTCAATCTTAACTGTTCTATTTAATTTAGAAACGATCTTAAAACAGAGCTTTATGTGTAAAATACTGAACTAACCCTTTAACCAATCATGTCTTGGGGCCCCGACCTGGCCTGGCAATTGCTTGGTTTGCTTGTCTTGTCGCGACGGGCCTGAGAAGCACTCTGAGGACACAGTTACATCGCAACAGCGTGTTCAACCGGGGGGAGCCCAGTGTAGAAAGGTATTGGGGTTGGCACCCAAAAACCAATCGTCCAGCAGCAAGCGCTCGGGACGGGGTGGAGGGGTCCACTCTAACCCGATGTTCGTGGTTGCCCGGGAGAGCATGGCAGCGACAGACATCGCATCCTACTCTGTGGAGCCAAAAGGGAACTTGCGGGACATCAGAAGATGTACCCGCAGGAATCCCTAGAACACTAACGGGCACCGTCAGTGGAGGGGGAGGTGTGGGGCACGGACAAATAGTCGGCGCCTTGTTCCACACCGTTACCCTCAGGTCACCCTGGCCACCAGCCGAAGTAGTAGCTCTAAGTCTAGATGAGAAGAATCGGGTGTGGATGAGGAGACTCTCGCTCTTGCGCTCTCACTCTGAGCTCATTGAGTCTTGATCGTAGTGACGCGATGGTCATGTTCCCACAGGGAGAGCATGAGTCATCCATGAGTGCTGCTCGCGTGATCAATGCCCAAACACACTAGACAGCGCTCGTGCCCATCAGAGTCGGACACAACTCTGTGCCGCGTGCAAGCTTTTTTATGAGAGGAAACTCGGTGTTTAAGCGCCCAGGGAGAAACACACTCACTGGAAAAGCACTGCACAGATAAGCAGGAAGTGTGTGAACTCGGAGTGACAACGAAAGAAAATGACAGTTTACAACCTACCTAATTAACACAGTCTCATCCCAAGACGTCATATAATTGACGCTTTTGACCATACGTCAACATTCGCCTTTTTAGGGTACCCTTAAACGTAGGTTAGATGACGATCCTGGGGCGTCGTCCAACTGACGCTTTTCCTTTAACGTTAGTTAGGTGACGGTGTAGGTTTAGGTCTGGGGTAGGGTTAAGATAAGATTCAATAACGTCATCTAACCAACGTTTAAGGGTACCCTAAAAAGGTGAATGTTGACGTATGGTCAAAACCGTCAGTTGTATGACGTCTTGGGATGAGACTGCGCTGTCTGACTTCCTGTTCTCCAATACAGTACTTCAAATTTCCATCAGTATTGCTGTTGTAATTATGGCAATGCTGCTTGTTTACAACAAAGACTGGGAGAGTATAATTTTATTTAAGTTTCATTTTGTGATTCAAGAGTTTCAGAGTCAGTGACTCATTTATAATAATTAATTTCACCTTTTCATGGCATGTCTTTTTATGACAGTAATTATCGTAAATACGTTATTTTACATTTAAAAACATTTAAATACTTTTTTGGGGGGGAAATAATGATTAAGATGCATACACATACCAGGCGTAAGAAAAGTATGCTGCTTTTTCACCACATGTCATTAGATTTTAAACTTTTGCTGGTATTTGGTGTACAGGAGGAAAAACAGAGAGGGCCTTCAGAAACCTTGCGCTCTTACAGGTCGACGGACATTCAAATCCATCGGCGCCGCACATTGAACCTCCTGAACGAGGAGAATTTCAGTCGATAGGATCTGGCACACACACCATTTGTTATCCAATCGTGTTTTCATCCGTCTCTTTTGCCCTGTCTCTCTTACAGGGTTTAGTGTTTCTGGAGTGTCCCTGTGGGTATAGGGTCTATCACACTGCATTTGTTTCAGGGTCTCTCCATTCACTTTCAAAAGGTTAAACAACCTTTTCACCGGCCCGTCAACATTCCCTGGCCTGCCTGGCGGAAAAGTCTGCTCGGGTTTTGTCTCTCGATCGACACTTGTCTCCGCGTTCTGTTGTTGCCTGCGTGGTGCAATATCCATAACAATCATGTTGGGCCTTTGAGTGGGCTGAGCCTGGAGAGGGCCGAGGGGCCACTTTCAGGCTGTAAAGAGCTTTATTTGTGAGGATTTGAAAGAGTAGTGTGAAGGGCCCTCCACTCTAAATCCTCTTCAACAACTCATCCTGCCTCGATGTGCCTTTAACACACACTCTCACACACACACACCCATATGCATCAGTACCACCCTCACGTTCGTATGGCCTGACAGCCATGCTGCCTCGCAGTGAAAGGATGGAGACAGAGAGTAGAGATGTTGAGAAAATGAATGAGCAAGAATGCGGTAAAATGTTTCCCGAGGTAGACGAAGTTTTGTCGAAGAACGGAGAATGAAAAACAGGTTGATTTGCAAATTGAGGTGACAGCCAGAGCGTTAAAAACGAAGCCGACACATCAGCAAATATCCCTCCCTCTCGCTTATGGCTAACAGCACTTGACATGGCGTCAGGGGCGTGTGTGTGTTTGCGCATATGTGTTCGTGTGTGTTTAGTTAAGGGTCGTGGGAAGTAAAAGCAAACCGCAGCGTATCTATTTTCATGGACCATATGGAAATTCTGTTGTGTTTGTGTTCAAGTCGACAGATAACGGGCGACCCTAACGGTTTTGTGTGTGTAAGCTGAATGGTGTGTATGTGTGAAGCGGGAGGGCACTCTGACCCTAGGCATATGGACAGCCGATCTGGAGGAGGGCTCCCTCAAATGCACTCGCACCCCTGGGACTTTGATTTGTTAATGAATTGCTCTATTGACTTGAATCTTGGCTTGCATCATTAGAGAAAGACCAACAATGCCACTTTCTCTCTCGCCCTGTTTTAGTGCTGAAGTGTGTGTGTGTGTGTGAGAGAGAGAGAGAGGGTAGAGCAAACTATTGTGCAGGCGGTTTAAAACTTCACATTTGTCGCCTGCTTTAGTCTCTCGCTCTTTTTGGCTCGGGCTAATTTGTATTGTGAGGATATAAGACAACTCTCCAGTGTTCAGTGATGCGAAACAACAACCCACAATGCCCTTCAACCCCCCTCCCCTCACCTCACCCTCTGTTCCCCCCTCCTTCCATCTCGCTCTAAACCTCATTCGCTCCCCTCTCTCTCTCTCCCTTCCATCCAAATTTATTCAGGGCCCCTCCCGTGTTCATTAGCATGTTTGACAATGATGTTATTGTGCGGGTGATACCTGCTTTACAAGGGCCAGATTATTGTGTAGGGTTAGTGTTAACACAACAAGTACAAGCTCTTCTGTCTGAGGGACACACTGTCTGTCAACAGCCAGCAGCAGCTGTTCTATTGCGGGGCACAACATAGCCTCTCTGTTTCTCGCTCACACACACACACACACATAATACTTCAGTTTTCAAAATTGTAACCGTCAAACAGTGTGTATTAAATACATGCGAAACATCTTTTTCCTAGACCAAAAATTTAAGGAACTACATTTCTTTTATTTCTTCTTAAGTTGGTTTTATCATAGTAATCAGTGTTCATATATGAAGGATTTCAAATGAAGATAGATATGCCTCCAGATCAGTTTTTTTTTTTAGTTTGTTCCTCACGTATAGCGATGACATGGTATCAGAAGAATACTGTGCTTGAAATAGGGACTGTTTCAAGTGTGTGTTTGAAAAAAAAATGTGTGTTTTATTGCCTTTCTCAGTCAATGGTTGTGGTTGGGAGTTTTACAATTTACACTTTATCCACTCAGAACATTTTACTAAATGACAGAAAACTAAAGCAAGAGTAGAAAATGGCAAAATTATTTTATTTATATTTATGGGATAAATATCCTATTTACGAAATTTCTTAAGAAACCAGGTAACACTTTACAATATGGTCCCATTAGTGAACATCAACTAGTAATGAGCAATATATTTATTTTACACTATTTATTCATCTTTATTAACATTAGTTAATAAAAAAATACAACTGCTCATTGTCAGTTCATGTCAGCTAAAGTCCATTAAACAATACTAACAGATACAACTTTTTGTATTTTAAGAATGTACTAGTAAATGTTAATCTTACATTAACTTTAAATTATTTTTCATTGTTAGTTCATGCTAACTAATGTAGGTGATTAATGTGTACTTTATTTTAAAGTGAATAGAATTGAATTGATCTAAATTCCCACAACTGTTTTCAACAAAAGATAATAAGATATGCTTCTTGAGAACCAATTAAGCATTTCGAGATGATTTCTTGAGGATCATGTGACACTGAAGACTGGAGTAGTGATGCTGAAAATTCAGCTTTAACGTCATTTTACATCTTTTTGGAAGGGCCTTTCCTGAAGACATTCAGTTGCTCAGTATCTTAAAGTAAGGTAGGTGTTATACCAGTCATATCTCTATAAATGTATCCACACTGGTACACAAAGTGAGTGAAAACAGTCTTTTATCTAATCATGTTGAACTTGTGCTGACAACAGCAGACATGGTGGGTCTAAAAGACTCTTTTCTCCCCCCTCTTCCTCTGCCACAGTGGGCATTGTGTTCGAGTCAGTCAGGGAGCTCTTATCTAAAGTCACCTTGCAAAAGCCACAGGGGCTAGTCAGTGTCACACACACTTTACTGCAAAGAAAAAACAGAAAATATGACAGATGCTTTCAATAGCATTTTATTACATTTTAACTTTTATGCAAAGGCTTGGGGCCAGATTTTTTAAACAGGGCAAATTAGCGTGAGAGCGCAATCTCATAAATGCACGGATGGGAGTGTAAAGTTCTGAGCATGATCTCCTGAAGACGTGCAAATTAAAGAACACAGATGCAGCTGGGTCATTCCCATCATGACCAACGTAAACTTCCTATAGAGCAGCGCAAATTAGCATCTGGTTTAAGACATGTTCTTTTGGAATCATGGTACGAATAATGGCGCAAATACCGACTTGCTGCAGCCTGCGGTGGACATCCAACTCGGCTCACATCCAAGTGTGATGTCAGAAGCCACGCCCATATCCAAACATGTTGCGAATCCTCATTAACTTGGAAACAGGATGAAGCATCGAGAAGACAACCCTACGCTTATTTATTTACTTCTTATATTTCTCTTTTATGAAGGACCACACTGAAACCTACATACTGAAACCCACCTAGAACCAACACCTGAAACCCACTCAAAACCATCCCTTTTCAGCACTGTTTCACTGTGCGTCTTTAGTAAATCCTGACAGTATTTTTTAACGCCATAACAAGTTGTTTTTTGTTTTTTTTTTGGCCAGCACAAGCTGTTAGTAAATCTGCTTGTTTAACATAGCACTGATTTGTGTACATTCATTAGTTTAACACATGCTTCATTATAAACTCTCTGAAGGGTGGTCACTTTTCGGATTGTCTGTGTCTGTACTTCCTAGCTTTAGCATAATGGCTGCTCACCTACCGTGCGGGCTTGGCAGGCTGTATATCCTGTCAGTGCAAGCAGGGGGTAACGGGCTCACTGTTAGGGTTTCCTGCCCACTGGTTCTGCTGAGCTCACACACAAATGTGTTACACATGTAAGAATACACACACAGCAATTGCACTAATACACACTGAAACAAAGAGAGTTTCATGTGCACACACACACACACACACACACACACAGTGTACAGTCCTGCTGTGACTCCTCCTGATAGTGTTCCAGCTCTATTGTCTGTATAGAGGATATGTCTCTCTCACTCCCCTGGGCCTTGGCCCTGGACACACGGGGCATGACGCAAGTCTTATTCCCCCAGACCTCTGCCGCACCGGGCGGGGTTCCCCTGCCGGTCAGCTTTGGATGGAGGGGCGTAGCTCCCCGAGGGGCCATAATTAGGAGGAACTGTACAGTAGCAGTTCTAAAATTAGTGTAATGGTACGGGACAATATTTAGATCAATTCAAAAGTATTTATTATTGGCCTAATTTGTCTCTTAGGAAGTATAATGTATTTTTTGATATCATTGTTGTCAGACCTTATTCCTGTTTTTGAATATGGTTTTAAAATGTAATCTTGACCAACAGAGATTTCATTAGCGGCCCAGGGGCATTACAAATATGACCACCAAGGGTCATGAACCAAAACCAAGTTTTAATTTATTTTAACAGAGTAATGTGTGTTTAACATCATTGACCTCAATGCTACCATATGGTAAAATTAATAGTAGGATAAAACTAATTTATATATA
>JAOTRC010000022.1:24395922-24418055 GCA_027497675.1 Cyprinella lutrensis
GAAAGAAAGAAAGAAAGAAAGAAAGAAAGAAAGAAAGAAAGAAAGAAAGAAAGAAAGAAAGAAAGAAAGAAAGATGAACCGAGTGCATTTTTGACAAAATATTTTGCGAAGTAGCAATAAAAGAGTCATTTAGTTCAGATAGCCAATATGTGACGTACCAATTACGTATAGCCTAGGCTAGCCTACCACGTATTTTTATCGGTGCTCTGTTAAAGCTAAAACACAACTAAATAATTAGCTACTTGAACACAAATTAAACACAATGCATAATTGTGTTTTGTGTATGTATTGCATTAAACAAATCTTTAACTTAGGTTAAAGTGTTAAGTTAAACTAGCCTAATAATATTGGTTATAAAGATTAAGCCACACCAGATCAAGTCTAAGACTAAACTGATCTCTCATCAGAGACTGGGGGTTGCCTTTCCTTCCACTGCCCATAACACTAGATTATTAGTCACCAAATGAACTAAATTTAAATTGAACCATTTAAGTAATCAGTATCACAAAATAAGAACATATTTAACAACATAAATCACAAAATATATATAAAAAGATCCATTAATTTCATTTTCTGTGAAATGTCCATTTGAATGTTAAATATTCTATTTACTTTTACAGTAATTGTTTCATTGTCATTGCATTTTCTCTGTTTACACTGACACTAAAATTAATGATAAGCAGATGCAGGCTACTATGAAATATCAAAATTGAAAGGCAACGCCACACAAGGGTGGAGATGTTTTGCTTTAATGCAGAAACTTTCTTTTTTTTTTTTTTTTTTACCGAATGGACAAAAATTAAGGGACAGTTTTCAACACATTAGGCTCAAGTCCTAAGAGTCCCACAGCACCACTTTGCCTAGATAAGCGGCTAGTATTATTACATTCTTAATGGTTCAGATTAAGATTGATGAACTGTTTTCTTTTGGGCACTACACAGGGTCCACAAGAACGAGGGGGAGAGAAGAGGGGGACGGAGAAAAGAGGGGATGAAGGGAGGTCTACACGCTGCCTGTTTATTTTCATTTGGCCTTTTAAATGATCTCTTTCTTCTAGACATCTGTTCCACATTATGACACTAATATTTAGCCTAATGGCTGTTCTGATGCGCTGCTTTGTGAGATAGCTGGAGTCAGCGGCTATTATCTGCAGCCCACCTGGGGAAGAAAGCCAAGCCTGATGATGGAAGTTATAGAGGAGAATGAGGGGCAATCATCTAATTTTTCCCTTTTTTTGGGAGAAAGCTGACCAGTTTTTCACAGAGAAATTTCCCCCTCTTAGGCTGATGGATGCAAATGTAAGCTCTGTAATTGGATCAGTTCCCCAGATACAGATAAATGGCTGCTGCTTTACTCATGCAGGGTTATTTTGAGCTATGTTAAGACAGCAGTGTGTCACTGTGTGTGTGTGTGGCATTAATGAGAAGGAGTTGAGACACACTTTACTCAGTCACAACACGGTGTGCCCAGACCTACTGTACATATTCACACACTAAATGAGAAGGCACTGCCCTGTGACTGTTTTCTTTCAGGCAGTTGAACTCCCACACACGCCAATTAAGTGAAGGCACTTGCTGATGATGTAGAACCAGCCATTAACAAATGTTAGACCTAAAAAATGACATTTATATTCAAGAAACAAGTAGCCTAATACTGTTCATAAGATTTTCTTTAAAGGGGTCATATAATGACATGAACTTTTTCAAGTTGATTGCACTGAAATGTGTGTTGGCAGTTCATGTACACAACCATCATATAATGATAAAAATCTATCCAGTGCTTTAGTTTTAATCTCCTTATATGTTTCCCCCTGCCTCAAATTGACCCGTTCATTTGTAACGTCAATAAAACGGACGCCCCTCCCACGATTGTTGATTGACAGCAGCATTTCAACATCGTCGACCTGAGCGAGCTATCATCATAGTCCACCATTGTTGATACGCTGGAGCAGAATGGTGTCTAAGCGATCGTGGTGTTCTGATCTTGGGTGTAATAACGAACACAGTCATTTTGATGTTCCTAAATCCGAAAAGCTGAAGATGCAGTGGCTGAGTTTTGTTTTCGAAGGGAATATTCCACAAAATCAACGTCAATGCTTTCAATTTGCGTGACTCATTCCTCACCAGACTGCTTTATAAACTAGGCCCAGGCTTAGTATAAAGCTGGTTTTGCTAAGAAGCTGATGAATTTTTCATTTCCCTGCTGCACCTCCAGAAGAAGTGAGTGTAAAATTGTATTTTATATATTAATCTTTGCAAATTGCTTGCTCGCTTTATGATGAATGCAGCTAAGGTTTACACTTAGTGTACATTACGGCATGTATGACGTTCTCAATATAATTCATAATCTCACATTTATAATGATCAACGCATTATGGTTATTGTTATTACAAACTGAGTACATCAGTAAACACATAGCGTTCGTTCATCTCACCAAGTTACTCTACCCTGCCAGTACACAAAGATGGATCAAAGTGACATTATGTTAACCAACCATTCAGAAAGACTTAATTGGTGAACTTCTTTGCGGCCATCATCTTGTTCCGAGTCCGACTTTGTTCCGAGTTCGATTCAGTTTCAACTTGATAGGGTTGCACAGATGTGTCCTCAGAGACTCCCGCTGCCATTCTCTCTCCAAAATATACCCTCAACTGTTGTTAAGACAACACTCCATGTTTGTTGTGTCAAAACGCCTGCAGAACAGAGGGGTGGAGTGAGCGAAGCTCATTATCATTTAAAGGCATATGCACTGAAACGGCGTGCTAAACTATTTTTTGTTTGTTTGTTTGTTTGTTCCATTCGTTTGATAAGCATCCTCTAAACCAAGTATTCTGGTTGTGTGCCAGCTGAGAGAGTGTTGGCTAGCTCTCTGATTAGCAATGTGCTTTACAGCCAAGCAGAATAGGTAATCTCATCAGAGAGGCTTTTTCAACTGATAAACACCAACTGTGGCCCTCCTTCAACCTCCAGTCTGCACGACCCTGCCAAATACATTAATACCTGTTACACTGCAGCAAAGGGGGCAAGTCTCAGCCCAGGCTCAAATAATCGATTGACCTCATTTTCAGTGAAGGCGCCATTTCCAGTCTAAGAAGTAATTCTCTGGCTGAGAATGCCAGAACCATCAGGGCAAGATAGGTGTAGCGTGGCATGATTTCACCTGCCAGCAAAACACAGAGCAAAGGGGCCACAGTACAACATTGTGCTACTGAACACAGGAGAGATTTCAACACAAGCTCATTTCAGTCTGATTACCATTCAGGTGAACCCTGGCAGTCACAAAACAAAACCAGTGCTCTTAAAGTATACATTTTCTTTTCAGGCTAATGTGGATTCACATACAATAACTGGATTCGACTTGCCAATAAAGGAATAGTTAACCCCAAAAATGTAAATAGTCATGATTTTTGTAAAAGACGCATCAGTGTTTTGTTTTATTTTTTTCCCCACACAAGCCAATGGGTGCTGTTTTGGGCCCAACTTAATTTCATTGTATGAACATTCTTCTAGATAAAGTGTTTTATGTCAGATGTGTTTTATGCCACAGAAAAAAAGAAAAAAAAACAAGCATACAGGTTTGGAAATACATGAGGGAGAGTTAACGATATAATTTACATTTTTAAGTGAACTACCCCTTTAAAGAATAAAAGGAAGTTTAGCAGTAGCTATTACAGAAAACATCTCAGTGTTATTGTGTGTGTTGCTGTTGTTCGCCCTTTGAGCGGCACTTCAGATTTTGTATGGATCTGATTTATTAGCTTGTCAGGGGAAGCATTGTTGGAGAAGGCAATCAAAAAGCACTTACCTAGCCCCAACTAAAATGAACACTTTTTCACTAGCTAATTTCTGCTACTCCCATGGAGGGGTTGGCAACTTGTTTGATGAGGCATAAAATGATGATAAATGAATTTATTACTCCACTGATCATCATACAGTGGTAGTATATACTTCTTTTCTGATAACACATTGCACAGATCTGTCGACATTTATGGATGGGTAGTGGGACAAGTTTTTACCCCCTTAACCTATCTGACCTCAGGCCAGCATGCGTGGAACTGAGCCTGTGCCAGTGGAGAAACAAGACAAAGGACAGTTTAATAGGAGGTTAAACTGGAGACAGGAGTGAACTCCTTGCTTCGAGGGACACATGCTCTCAACTTTCAGTCTCTGATCAGTGTGTGGGAAAAGACAGAAGTAATCAGATATCCACCCCTCTCTTTCTTTTTCTTTCTCTCACTTCTCTTCTCCCTCACTATTTTTTTCTGTCTCTCCCCCCCCCCACAAAATTTAAGTCAACAAAAGCAACAAAACAAAAACCCAGAACAAACAAAACAACATGTTAAATTTAAAGGGGGGTATTATAAGAAATATTCCATTAGTCTGTTCACTCAAGCATCCATTTTGAACCCCACCAATGATTAATAACCTTTGGGGGAATGTAAGCGTTCGCCATGAGGTCAAAAGCATATGTGCATTACCCTTAAATAATCCTTTCCTGTCCCTCTCAATCACCTCTTGCACAAAGCAGAGTCTGGGTAATACTAATTTAATGTATTTATTAAAAATAATAATAATAATAGTAATAAAACTCAATAACACTTTACACTTTTTCAGTGAAATAAAAATATTAGATTTGGCAATATTACATTTTTTTGGAGCAAAGCTTTTTGATGTAGAAAAAAAAATCCCACATTTTTTCCTTCTGCCAAGGCAAAGTAAGAATTCATTGGCACAAATTTATTCCGGTCCTCTGCCCCCCCTTCTTTTTCATTTCTTCTTCTTTTTCTCCCTCTATTTCAACAAATAAAACTAATTAGATTGGTGCTGCATCAAACAGCAATAAACGGCAAATGCAATAACAGAATCCATTGTATGGAATATGTAAGTATTGCATGGGTGTCATATATGATAATGAATAAGGTCAACAACAAAAAAATCGGAGGAAGCAAGACACAAATTATGATGAGTGCTATTCTCCTAAATCTGTGTCATCGATCTGTCCAACTGGCAACTACATTGTGATGGTTTTATTGAACAGTTATGGTGAAAACTATTTCAGACTTGAACTGATAGGAAGAAGCTTCTCTGTAAATCTAATATACATTGACTTGACTTCACAGACTGTTGCATGCAATGTTAAATGTTAGCACTTACAGCATTTCAAATATGAATTTGCTCCAGAATATGGGCCTTTTATTCTGACATGCTACCTCATTCACAGTAATGGTGGATAAAAAAAAAAATCCATTTGTCAAAAATGAGAGAGGTGGAGAAAGAGAAAGTTAGAGTCACTAAGCACATGCTGATATTGCTTTCATTCTTTCACTCTTACTCACACAGTGACAGAAACCTAATTAAGGGAATCGGAATAAGCAGACAATTTAAATAAATTGTTAATAAACATCCTAATCTGACTAATGGAGGGTGGCTATTAAAGATTGAATCGTCAGACTGAGAAAGAGAGTTAAAAAATTATATTTTTAAGCAAGCGTTATGCTTGACAATCCATTTCAATTTTCCAAACAGTGAGAATATGAGCAATGTTATTTAATTTCGTGGGCCCAATTCTCAGCTGAAAAGATGGGATGCAATATTTAAAATTGTTATTGGGCCGTATGTATTGTAGTAGCTGATTTGTTTTATGTGAATACACACACACAATGGTATAACAAAGTTTGAGACTACATATATAGCTTTTTAGATTTATTCAATTCTGTCTTAATTTAGATTAGATGAAAACCCCAAACACACACACACACACACACACACACACACACACACACACACACACACACACACACACACTTACGTCCAGAAATTACATCTCTCCCCTGTCCTTGACCTGTTGACTGACTCGGCCCAAGTGTAGCTCATTCGTTAGGGTTTCAGCCTGACATTAGTTTATACATCACAATTATTGACACATATATAAAAGCCCAAAGATGTCATACACTTAGAGGGCCCAGTGTCTATGAAGATCTCCATCATAACACATGCGCACAAGCCCTATCACTGGAACAGCTCAATACCGTGCAGGTTTTGGCTGATTTATGAACCGGATTGTCGGGGTAAATCACTGAACATGTATTAGGCTGTGTAATATGCATATGGTGAGTCAGTCTTAGTTTGGGTGCATAATTGCTTTGATGTAGGCTATTAAGACTAAGAGCATATGATTTTAGTGTCTGCCCTATATTCTTTACACTGATTACGATGATCAATACATATGATTTGTATGTCGCTGGTCATCGATCGGAAACAGGAGACATTGCCCTTCCCTGAAGGAGCTTTGATAATGTCACCTGCATTAGAGAAGGATATAGAACAAGATACAGAGGACAGGCTGTACACTCATGTTAACACTTTGATGCAGAACATGTTCAATTAAAAAGTAAAAGGGAAAATTGTAATTATGTTAAGAATATGAATCATGTAAATGGACGTCAAACATCAAGAGGTTAAAACAGAATATTTGAAAGCAGAATTTTCCATGTAAAGTATTTTACGATTAAACTGAAATAAGACAAAAAAAAGGTTTAGGAATGACTCAAATGGTCAAACGTTACAGTTCATTACTGTAGATACAAAATATTAAACCAAGTGGAATCTGAAAACAATTGAAGTGAGAGTTTACACATGAATATTACTTGTTTATTGCTCTTTATTATTCGTCTGATTCATAAGCTGTTAAAGGAAAATAACTAGATGTTTTGCACATTCACAGAAAATAGTTTACTTTATAAATTTGAACGATACCTTAAAATGTGTCTGTTATTTTTCTTTAAAAATAAGTGCCAATTGGTTTGAAAATTTACAAAGACATTAATACATATTTCACTGCGTCTAAACGTTTGTGCGGTCACTGCAACTCTAATATGAATGCCAACCCATGAAAGCATCTTGGTATATGTTCATATTTAGAAAAAAACAGTAGTCAGGGTTTTGCAATTCATGTAAACACAGCCAGTGTTTACAAAGGCCACACACACTGGGATTTTAGAGTGTCTGTCTCACTAACCATGAGACAGTTTGTTTTTTAATGCAGACAATGTTCAAATCTGTCTGACTTTTGGTGTCTCCCCAAGGGCATCCTTCAAGAAACAACATGTGCAGAGATGTGCATTCAAAAGCTTTTCCAATATGACTGCAATCTCAAGGTAAAACTGCAAATAAGTTTGTTTTATATATGTAATAAGGAAAAGCATAAAATAAAATAAAAAAGGCCACTATGTTGGTAAATTCTGTAATCATGAGAAAATCCCCCACCCGCAGTTTGACAAATTAAAAGAAAAAGAAAAAAAAAAGTTTGCTACAAAAATCTGCAAGCAATAAAAAGCAAACTTTAAAACATCCATGTGCAACCTAATCTAAAAGACATTACAAAACACCTGGCAAGATTGTGAATACACATATTGTGTGTTTTGCTAAGGCTATAATGCTTGAAACATGATTAATAAGCTTGGCTGTCAGAATAATTAATTTTCAATGAAGCCAGCATGAATATCTGCAGAATGATGTGGTTTTGGAGGAGATAGGCCTGAACAGGGAAGCCTTGGGGAAAATTCCTTTACATCATACACACACACACACTTTTCACATCTGCTGCATGTTTTGAGTGTTTCACTGAGTGCGTTTTTGACAGACAGAACAGGAATGACACCTCTGTGTTCCCTCTCAATCTGACTAGACTTACACAGATGAAGAAGAGGACAAGAGAGGGCAACACTAGATTCCAACAACTACAACTTAATTTGATGGCATTACCAAATTCAGATATTTTGGGAGAAAACTCTAGCTCAATCACAACAGCAGCAAAGTATGTAACAGCCTGCCACAAACTACGAGAGTCTGCCAGTGGACAAAACTAAAGTCTGTTGGTACAAATGTTGGTACAAATGTACAAAAGTGTGTGTTTTTTTATTTTATTATTATTATTATTATTATTATTGATGTATTTGTATTGCTGTGGCAATACTGGATGTACTGTATGTTCAGAAATGGACTTCACTATGAGCTTTCTAAATGTCTGGAAATGTTTAATTGTTTACCATCAACAAAATTAATTACATTTTATATAGCGCTTTTTCTTGACACTCAAAGCACTTTACATGGAAGGGGAAATCTCCTCAAGACCCACACAGACCACAGGGTGAGCACCCCCTGCTGGCCTCACTAACACCTCTTCAAGCAGCAAGGTCTACCATCCAGGTACCAACGAGGCTCAACCCTGCTTAGATTCAGTGGGCAACTAGTGTTGGGCGTCGGGTGATATGGCTGCATACATGGATTCATTTTTATTATTCCTGCACAAGTAAATAATCTCTTATGGAGTCCTGTTGGTGATATCAAAACAGTGAAAATGCGCTAAGTAATAACATTTGCTCATTTGGATTCACTGCAGATATAAAGTCTGTTTTGTTCACATGTACAGTAAGATAAATTATCTCACCTGAAGATCTTCAAGAGCTTTAAGTTAAATATAATTTTGAAATGTAATGATTAATCGTAATGATTTAAGGGTAATGATTCAGCGCTTTGTTTTTCAAAAGCAATATAAATGTGAGTAGATCATAAACACAACCATTAAGCTTGAGGTACCATTAAGGTAACTTCTTAGTTTGAGAGTCATTTGTTCATGAACCCGACTACATCTCTGAATTAAACTGAGAATCAATATTTTTGCCCGGTCCTGATAGAAACATCAATTTTCTTTACGATTTTAACAAGGAAAAAAATGTCTCTTCATGTGCACACACACACTTGTTTAGACTTGTCAACAATCTCAAGTTCCACCAGTCCTAACATTAAGCAGAGTGATTTATGTCTGCGGGGCGGGTCAAAGTTTGAGTGAATTCCACTGTCCCAATGTTTTTGTGTAAACTTTTCAAAGGCAGAAAACATCTTGGTCACTGATATAACCCTCATTTCCTGATGGAAGGAACAGAGATATTATGTTGACTGACAAATGGGGTAACACTTATTGGACCCAATCACCTCTAAGTTTAAAAAAATTGTGAATGAAATCAATGCATGGAATTTGCATTCAGGTTTATGCTAAGTAACCGAGACAAGAGCCCGAAGAAAACTTCTTCACCCGGAGATTGTAGAATCTAGTAAATATATTCAACACATCTAACTGACGCTAAAGGGTGCCTAAAGTATTGGATGTTGACGCATGGTCAAAAGCATCAGTTAGATGATGCCTTGGGATGAGAATGGGCTGAAATATTAGGTGTCACCCAGTCCCAAACTCAAGGCACAATTTGCTGACCGAGCAAAGTTCCCCCACCCTCTTGATGGAAGTAAGCACAGTCAGGAGTGCTGTCTTTAGGGAACTCTCTGTAGACCAGAAAGGACCATACAGTGATCCCAGGAGTGGGAGGGAGGATTTGGGAGGATTTAACCTCCTGGAGCCTTTTAAGAAACTGATGACCAGGTTGTGCTTTCCTTGTGACTTACCATCAGCAACGTGATGTGCTGCAATGGCGGCAACATACCTTCACCTTCACCTTCAAGGTGGAGTGGGACAGCCCTTCTTGCAAGAAGGAAACCACAGAACCGATCAAGCATCATCGAACAGAATCCATTTCAAAGCATAAGCTCACCTTGTAGAGGGAGCTTTGGCTTGAGTGATAGTGCCTCCCACCACCAGTGGTAGTCCACTTAAATCCTCCATGTCCTGTTCAGAAGCCACAAGTGGAGGTTCTGGAGGTTTGTAGGCAAGGTCTGACTGGGGCTGAAAGTTCAGTGACAGATCACTGTGGTGACCACATGGACCGTACCACGGCACCATGCCCATCTCAAGAATCGGCTGAGTAGACAGTATACTGTAACCAATGCATCAATCAGATCAGTGAGACCGCAGCTACGGATGTCATTTTCCAGGAGCCTCTGAATATTCCCTTTCTGCGTTAGAATTTTGAACTGGAGCTTTTTAAGAGCCCGCTTTAAAACTTGCAGAAACCAAGATCTGCACAGGGGGATGCCTCAGCAATGAGCAGACTGAGGGGCAGCCTGCGGCGGCTTAGTGGCAGAGGTGTTGGGACTGAGAACTTCTGGACAAAGTCCTCAACAGTGTTGCCAAAGAGGCCACTTTGAATGAAAAGCATACTTCTCAGCAAGGTTCAGCCAGAGAACATCATCTCTGGATCACCTGGGTGGACATCGTCTGGCTAAGGGCCCAAGCAGAGACTTTCGTCACAGCGCGCAATTCCTGCATAAACCCCGGCTCAGAACTACCCTCATGCATTTCTTTGAGTGCTTTGGCCTGTTGTACTTGCAGTATGGACATTGCATGCAAGTTAGAGGTGTCTAGTTCAACAGCGCTGTAAGCCTTGGCCACTAGGACTGCCATCATCTCACAGGCCTTGGACGAAAGACACAGAAAATTCCACCATGGGGGCACTTTGTGGACACAAGTGCATTGCAATTGCACGTTCCACCTGGGGAATCTCTAAATAACCATTGGTGGCCCCACCATTGAGGGTAGTGAGAGTGGAGAAGACTGTGAGGCGGCTTGGGGTAGTTAAAGGTACTTTTCACGATTTCTGAACCTCATCATGTACTTCCAAGAAGAAAAGGGCACTGGGGCAGAACCACTCACCGAACCTAGGAACCATTCATCGCAGTGAGGGCATGAACCATCCACAAACGCCGCCTCAGCAAAAATCTGAATGAGTGAATGCATGCTGCCACCTTATATGTGATGCGATCTGGGAAAACCCACCACAATTTGACATATCACAGGTTTTGCGATCATATTAAAGCAGGGTTCAACCATTTTCCGAATCTGTTTTTATTTCTTTTATTGTTTGTCTGTAACAAAAGTTGTGGTTATCTGAAGTCGCAAGTCGGCTGATTGCTATGATTTTCAGAAATGGAATTTTTGAGAAAAACAGGGATAATTAACTAGCTGCTAACAGGAGGACTGGCGCTTTTTTTGTCTATCATTCAAAAGTTTACAAACTCAAAATTCATCCTGTGAAAACCGTTTTGAAAATGGACAAAAGAGCAAGGTCTTTTAAACGAGCAGCTTCAGACTCTATTGTTCTCTTGTGCTGCGCATCACACCACATGATAATGCTGGCTAAAAAAAAAAAAATGCATGCCGTTGTAGTTTACACAGGACTGACGGGACCTTTATTCTGTTATGTGGTTTTATTTTGATAGGCGAAACTGTCTTTGTAGTGTTAAAGCAGCACTTTGCAGGATTTCCGTTTTTGTCAAACTGTGACCCGAGAGTCACAGAGTTGCTGTGGAGTACTTGTAATGCCTTAAAATAAGGTAAAACAAAATGCATAGTGCTGGTTTAAGAGAAGGCAAACTAAATGGCCATTTTTTGTTTGCTTGTTTTTTTTTTTTTTTTTGCACCTCAGTTCTGTGCGTGTTCTTAAAGAGAAAGACACGTCTTTTCAGCTTGCCAATAATTCGCTACTTTTCTGCACTAAACTAGTGAATTTTCCCCAAGATATATTCAGAGATGATAAACAAGATGTTAATTTATCTAATAATTTATTGAAAACCCAAATTTGACCCAAATTTGAATTTTATCTATTTTTAGACTTTACTGAAAATGTACAAGTGCGACATCAAAAGGGTTTTTCCAGATCACATCACATATAGCTGTATAGGGGAGTGGCCCGTTGCCAATTCTATTGGTAATTTTTCTAAAACTTAAAAGTGATTGGGGCTCCCATTTGTCAGTCGACATAACGTTGAGGTAGACACCTCACACCACAGTAGGACTCTACCATTCCCAGCTCCAACACAAACCAGGCAATTAAAGCAGACTGATACAGTCTGGGCCGCTCTGGAGACCTTGTATGTGGTATGAAAGGAGGAGTGTAACCTTTCAAATTTGGGCAATTGTGCGACAACACTAAATACCCGGCTGGTGCCCACGGCTTCCCCCTCCCGCTGTTAAATTCCAGCTTAAGGACGCTGCCAATCATTACAGTGATTTTTTTTTTTCCAGGCTTGTGCTGGAAACACTGCAGCTCTGTCAAACCCTATATTAACCCAAACACTATCTGTCTGCTGATCGTTTGCATGTTTGATTGCTGCTGGTTCTCATGTCATTTAGTGAAAGCATATATTAAAAAAAAGTTAGAGAACAGTATAATGAGACATCTAACCACAGTCTGGGAACACTACCACAGGAAATTGCCACCAGTAATCAGAAAAGAGGACAGGCCTACAATGATGCCGATACCAAGCTAAATTACACATCATATATTATATTTTAAAATAGTGTCTGTGTTTGTAAATTGTGTGTGCGGCACCAATCAATCAACAATATTAGCATTTAGGCAGCACCATGGGAAAAGATTCCCAGGTATTGAGCTGCTGCCATTGGCCTAATCCTCCAAAATATCATTTTACAACAGACTGACTGTCTGTCAAATGGTGTACAGCATGTGTTCACCACAGACTGAAAAGAAACCAAAAGAACAATTTTTCAATTGGCGACCTCGTTTTCACTTATTCCCCTGACTAGCCGCCACAGTGTGGGACAGAATACAAACACTTTCCTTACATATATTGTAGTGAAACTGGACACAGAAGAGTTTCGTTCACACCCAAAGCCATGGTGACAGAAACAGTGCAAAGCCACAGCACTCATAGAATCCATCCATTAAAAAATGTATTTAGTGTATGCAATATGCATACCATCCTATGTCTCTATCTGCCACCGCCGCACATGCGTGCCACACTCGCAAGGAGTAGCATCCATGTTACTGCCCTCCTTCTCCCTATTTCCTGCCTTTAATGTGTGTTGACATAACAGAAATGGCTGTGGAAATAATTAAATGGAGGCTATTGTAAATCTATTCAGTCGGGACCTCACTACACCACTCATTTGCTTTACTCAAGTGACTAGAATGAGAATAGCAATAAAAAGCACTTGCAA
Organism: Cyprinella lutrensis; assembly: GCA_027497675.1. Lineage (NCBI taxonomy): Eukaryota > Metazoa > Chordata > Actinopteri > Cypriniformes > Leuciscidae > Cyprinella > Cyprinella lutrensis. The sequence goes on from JAOTRC010000022.1 coordinate 24,408,832, forward strand.
AAAAGGGAGAGACACCGCACACCAAGCAATATTGTTTAAGAATTAAACGCCTCAAATATCTTCGGGAAATAGGAGTGTTTTGCCATGGATGCAGCCTAATCGCTTAAGTCATGGTGGTTTGAGGCAGAATGTTTTCATGTTTTAAGAGGCTTGGTTCCACTTTCCTCCACCACAGAAATCCTTCTACACAGGAGCTTCTTTCCCTCTCTCTCTCTTTCTCCATGTATGTAAGGATGAGTGCAATGAAATACATAGTATATAAATATATTTGTTATAATAATAATAATAATGTTTATGCTCATAAAAGCTCCAATTATTTGATTATAAATACAGGTAACTATAATATTTTAAAATATTATTACAATTTGAAATATTACAATGTGATTTATTCCTGTGATGGCAACGTTGAATTTTCCCAGTCTTCTGTGTCACATGATCATACAGAAATCATTCTAATATGCTTTGTGCTCAATAAACATTTCTAATTATTATCAATGCTGACAGTTGTGCTGCTTAATATTTTTGTGGTAACTGGTATACATTTTTTCGAGGATTATTTGATGTATTGAAAGTTAAAAAAACAGCATTTATTTGAATTTTTTCTTGGGATAGCCATTTTAAAAACATTTGTTTGTTTATGAAAAAATATTTATTTTGGAGTTAATGGAGCAAATGCACACGCAGCAGCCAACTGTAGTCTGATTAAAATGTAAACAATCACTTTACTGTTTCAAGGTCTGTTAGTCAGACTTTATATAAAAAAGTACGATTTCAATTGGGCTAAAGCATTTAAAAATTACAACTAATTGACTGAAATGGAACACTGAAGGTGCGTGTAAACATGTATGCGCTGTTGAGATAACAAGATTCATTTCCACACAAAGAACTGTGCTGTTATATAACAGGAGTTGATGTGTTATCAGTGACTCAGTGAGATGAAAGGTGGATCAGTTAGTATCAGTTACTGAGGCAGTCAAAGTTTAGCCCTGCAGCTAGAGGCAACACCATAATCCCCCTTAAATCTCTCCTTTACTGTACTCACAATAGCTCTCAAGTGTGTGTGCGATGGGAGCCTTAGACTTGCCCACCACCCTGTGGCCATATGCGTCTGCTGCCCTGCCTCTCAGGTATCTGCTTCAAGTGTGTGTTACCTGCAGAACAGGTGTGTGTTACAGAGCAACTTGGCAACAGGTGGCAATAGCAAAGTGTCTGCACTGACTGGCTCCAGTGACTTTGTGACGGTGCTGGGACAGTTTACCCCAGCCTTTTTTTGGGGGGGTTATAAGCGCTCAGGCCTAAACCTTGATTGTGTTTCATGTGAAAGCAAGTGCCAAATTTTTCACAACCATTTAAATTGCCACAAGAGTAAGTTCTGGTTTACTTGTCTTGTGACATCCACCCTTACACACTATCACAAAGCTCTTAACTTACACCGCACCCTGCTCTCGGTCTCGTTCTCTTTCTCACACACACACACGCGCGCGTTCTGGAACTTTCATTATGCAAAACGGATAAAAATACAAACGCACGCTGTGAATTTATGGTTCTCTCTCAGCTGCCATGAAAAATATGAACGTTTTCAGGCTGCGCTCTGAAACCGGAGTAAGAAAACAGACCAGACCACAGAGTTTACACACACACCACAACAGCACAGGGTTCTCAGCGAGATCACTCAAAACACACAAAAATACACACAAAAAAGCATAGCGCTCTCTAAAAGATTTACTCTAAAATGCAGTGTGCACACACACTGTAGATAGTAACATAAATACAGAAACATAATACAATTGCACAGAGACCGTGGTTAGGTTGTAAAACCACACACATACACACACAAAAGTCTCTTTTATACTTCATGACTTTTTTTCCCCCCAATGCTATTCACAAGTTTTAGATAGCATCAAACCTGGAGCACTCAAGTCTTGCCTCAAACCATTGGCCTTTTCTGATGGTTTATGTTATTTCGTTTAAGCTAATTCAGCACAGTACTACCCTCCTATCCTAACTTATGTTCCCTCTCTCCATAATGGGAAGTGCTCTTCAGGGAGGAGAGCTATTTGTTTCTCTGAATATAATCTAGCACTTCAGCTCTCTACATGAGAACAGCCTCGTGTAGCTACATGGTGACTCAGCTTGGTAAATCTGTCATTACCAAGCTAATGCTATGCTAATGTGCTCAAAGTGTCTGGCTTTAAAGACGTACTCTGCCAGTTGTGCTGTGACCCTAGGGAAGACACTACAGAGAAAGTAAAGCCCTAGGGGGTCCAAACTTGTTGCCATTTCCCTGATTTTGAATTGGGAATATGACAAGCATTGTCACTAGTCTAGCATTTTAAAAACACCATTTTTCAACACTTGAACAATTTCAATGCAATATACAAAAATTATAGCCACCCAAGTTATTTTAGAAGTTTTAAATTTTACTGGAAGTTCAAATATCATTAAAACTCCTATGTTTTCCCAAAAAGAGCAACATTTAGATTCCAAGGGATTCGGATTCAGATTAGTTTCTTTCTTAGTGGGGTTGGGCAAAATTCAGAATTTATTGAATTGGAATTTACTGAAGTAAAAATAACAGAAATTCATCATTTAATGAACTCTGGGAACTAAAATGATTTTATTAAATATGACTATATATTGCATTTCAAACACTGATTATTGTATGGCCTTTATTTTAAACTCAAATTTTATATTTTCAAAACTTCAAAAACTTTTGCTTTTCTAGTTAAAACGTTACAGTTATAAGAATTTAAATACATTTGTATTCTACTTATTTACAATCAAATTCAAATTGCAATTTTACATGATCACTATTTTTTGAGCTAATTTCAAAATCATTTCAAGTTAAGGAATTAAATTTAACAAGCCTTCTCAATTCAATACTGAAAGGTGCACAATTCTATTTGTTAGTTCCGTTTATAAAACACTGATATGCATGCAAGATTACTAATGCTGAATCTGTAATGATCCTTTTTATTGCTCTTACAAATCACTCTTTATGGGTTCAAATTTAGAATGGACACCTGCGCTTGAGACTGGGAAGATATGACCTTTGACACCAAATGCTGGACCAAAAAAAGGTGAATCATACAGTTTCTCAATTACATTGTCAAGTCAATCTCAAATACCAACAAACAACTCAATATTTTTGTTCTGGCATAAATCTATTTGGATGGCAGCAACGGAGCACTCTTATCCCTAGGCAAGATGAAGGTTCAAATAGTTTGTGGGTCTTAAAGTAAAACATCACATTTTTCCACACAATGCCTTTTATAATGAGAGACAAAGTCAAATTGATAAAACATGTTCTTGCTCCACACCTGTCTATAGCCTTTTACAGATCCAAACAATTATGACTTAAACTCACACAAAAGCATTCAGGATGCCTTGTAGAGGAATCCCTCTAGGTCATGCAGCCGACATTTGCCTTTGATTGCATTGAGTGAAGAACTATACTGCTAGTGTGTGAGAAGATTTAAGCGTACATGTCAGATGCTAAGTAATTATACAGGAAGTCTACTCACATTCTGTGCTGAATGTGTTTATATTCAACAGAGATTTAGAGAACATGAGCTTGTCATTTATCTCAGCTTTTCTCTTATGAATAACCAACGCCCAACATTTCTTCTACATCTCACCCATACACGCCTTCCTATGACAGTGTGATTGATTCTTTGAAATTGATTGATTAGTGATCTTAACACGTTTACCCGAGGGATATGGACCATCTCCAAAGGATGTCCACAGTATAACTCAATGGGTTTATGGTGTTCCCAAGACAATGATGTCCAGCCACTAATAGATTTCTAATGCGAGCGTGAATTCTTTAAAATTTGATAACATACCATGTATAATTAAAGTAATGATGATGAGTAATTACTAACAAAGCACACTCTTTCTGACATTCATATTTTTTGGCAATATTAATCAACTTGAGGAAAGGTAATGCAAGCAAGCAAGAAAAAGAGCGAAAAAATATTCCTCAAGGCTGTATCTGGGTTCCCTTCTTGGGTGAGATAGGAGTCAACATGTTTTGAAACATCAAAGGGGAACCTGATACCTTAAGTATAAGAAGATTAGCACTTGCCATGATCTTGAGCTTAGGCTCCTCCAAGACTCTCAGCATCCAGGCCCAGAAGGGACAATTACCTATGAATTGGCACCAGCATCTTCACGTTTAAGTGAAGACTGTAAGTCCACATCTTTATAACCTACATGAGAACATGGACAAGAATATTGAAGAGGAAAAAAAAAGCAAGCATGACAGACAAATACAACTGTCAATGGAGCTCAAAACAGACAAATGCAGTTTACAGTATGTTACCATTAATACAATTACTATGATACGGATATTTATATTTGTTAATATTAGTTAATGACTTAATATTAGTTAATGCACGCCACTAAGGATTATTCCAATGTAAAAAAAATTTGTTGGTTTAACTTAAAAAAAATAAGTAACCTGGTTGTCTTAAAATTTTAAGTTGATTGAACTGGAAAAAGTGAGTTAATACAATGAAGGAGATTAATTTAATCATCAGACACTCAAAATAATAAGTTATCTCAACTAAATAAATTATTACAAAGTTAATTTGACAAAAGAAAATATTATGTGATAACAAATCTTGAAAATATTGTTTTACAGTGTATAGTTTTGACATCATTGTCATAAAAAATCTAATTTGCTTAGAAAATATTCATGCTCATGGGGAGGGTCAAGGCAAAAAAAACATGTATATCTCATTTCTGATATAAATTGTCTTAAGAATGAACTAATGGGTTACGACAGAGAAACGAGACAAGATATCACTATCAACTGAAATCCTTGGTTAGAAGGCACCTTAACTTTTTTTAACAGCATAAGTTACAAAGCAAATGTTCGGTTTGGTTTTTGCATGTGAAGACTGCTGAGTATTACAGTAAGAAAATGTGAAGTGTAGGAGTTGTAAAAAAAGAAAGAAAGTGTTATACCACTGGCACTTTATTTTACAGTCCTGTTCCTCGTATGCATACTATGTACTTACTATTGTGATGACAATTACTGTAATAAATAGCCAGCCCTGAACCTCTTACCTAACCTTAACCAATGTATTTGTATTATATTGCCCTGCCCTGTACTTTAGGTAAGAACTCTGTAAGTGCTTGTAAAATAAACTAACTGTTATTCTAATATTGTTATGTGTGGCTGTACAAAGCCCACAACAACATAGGAGATCAGCAAAAACAGTCTTTAAATCCAACAGGCAAAGAAAACTCAGAAACCAGAATACAACAACCACGTAAACACTGACAAGACAGGACAAAGAACTTAACAAAACAGGGAGAATAAATAGCAGACAAAATGAGGGAACTAATGAACTCTAATTGAATAACATGTGAATAGATTAATCAAGGGAACAAACTGGAAACTAGTTCACACAGGAAAAGAGAACTTAAACACACTTAAAATAATCGTGATATATACATGTAGAAATATACATTTACTAAGCTAAAAAAATATATTTTTTCTTAAAAATAATCAGTCTTTCATAATATTAAAGTCTTGAGTCAGACTAACAGTACAGCCGTTCAGCATGTGATCTCCATCATCTGTAGTTGCAATGTGAAATGTAGAAGTGGAAATTTAAAGAGATCAGCAACAGTGTCTGTAACCACATGGCACAGTGGTATAACGGCCTAGTAAAGGAGCAAGTTTGTTAGCAGATTAGAAGCCCATCCAAGTTGGGATCATCTGTTTAATATATATTGATTGCAACTCCAACAACAACAAAGGTTTTATCTTTCACAATTATCTTGCATATTATGTTAAAGGTGTTTTCCAAACCAAAATAAGGCATTTGGTCAATCTGCTCCACAGATAAATATCAGGTATTCAGGTTGGTATGAAATCGAAGCTGCGATAGTTTTATCTTCCCTATTGTGGTGTATCTGAGTGAAACGGCTTCTCAAACAAGAAAAAATTTAGGGTGGGTCTTGATTTTGTCCATTGGGAATTCAACGCATTCTCACCCCAAGGCGTCACCTTTTGACCATACTTCAATATTCGACGCTTTAGGCGCCATTTAGTGTCAGTTACATGACGCGATCCTACGGCGTCATCCAACTGACTCTAAAGGGTGCCTAAAGCATGAGATATTGAAGCATGGTCAAAATGCTCACAAGGTGTCATCATGAGAATGGGCCGGGGAATTGATTGGATGTTTTGATGGTTGGAGTTTTCTATTGCTGTCATATGTGAATGACAGGTTGTACCGCCCTCGCGACAGTAAACTAAAGTAAAATCATCTGAGAAGAGATGTCATTGCAAGAGGGAGGGAAAGTTATACAGAAAAATCATTATAATAAATACTGCAATATTCCGTATAGAAGGAAGTGTCAATTTTGATTTCATGTTGATAAATCATTTACATTTTATTTATTTATTTTAATTCAGCAAAACTCGTGCTATGAGCTGTTATGTGGAACTCCATATAGACACACTACATGCTGAGTAAGAGAAAGGGAGGAGTTGTGAAAAAAAAGTGATGGATTTAAGACAGACTAACTGTTATGAGGAGAAACGGAAGACAAGTGGAAGGAGTGGTAAGTCTATTTTACTACCATTTGGTAGCATTGTTGTTAAATTATGTAAAAAAAGGAAAAATATGGATTTTTTTCTTTTAAATCACTATTCTATAAAACAATATTGTAAGCCTCATCAATCATGTTCTCTCCTTCACAGTGTGCATCAGAAATGGAGATGTTTAGCTTTTTATTGATGACTTTCCTTTTTGGAAGTGGTAGCTTCTTAACCATGAAGAGAGGTGCTGATTAAAATGAGGCTAATAATAATTTATTTAAATATTTCATGTTATATACACAGAGTATTTTTTAACCCCTAAGGGTAAATTTTGGTGTGATGTTCACATTTAGATGAGGCTGCTGGCCGTATTCCCTCATTAGGCTGTGTTTTGCCTAAAGCCTGCCCAATGACTGGCTATGAGAGCTGGTTCAGAGTGGGGTCACGCTGTGTCAAATACTTTGGGAATCCTCTCAACTTCACTGCAGCTGAGGTATAGTGTCACTGTGGGACAAAATAGACAACACATATTAATAACTGACTTATGTAATTCTCCTAATTCTAATTCCTAATTCTTTCTTCATTTAGTTTTTTATTGATGTTGTTGCTCTTTCCCGCACACAGTTCAGCTGCAGAAGCAAAGCGCCTGGTGGACACCTGGTGTCAATGCACAACACAAAGGCTAATGGTGACGTGCTCTGCATTGTGATCAAATATAGTCCACACAACCTGCGCATCTGGATCGGAGGCTTTGAGTTGTTTCAGGTAAATGAGAATATATAATATAATTATATAATTTACCTATAAACTTTACCCTAAATGTTTGATCTTTCTTAGTCTGGTAGATTTGTCTGGACTGACGGTTCCTTTTGGAACTATCAAATCTGGACACCCGGTGAGCCCAAGCACAGATTCAGCAACAGGGAGGACTGTGTGGAAATGAACTGGAATCGTAAGCAAAGGGGTTTCTTTTTTTAAAATATGCAATTTTAAAAAGACTAAAATTCACTTGTGAAACTTGTATCAAGTAGGCTAGTTAACTTTGCATATACTGTAGTTACAGAAAGATACCACTGTCCCAAATAATTGTTACTATTTATTGGTAAAATCACATTCTCGCACATTCTATGTTGGTTTGACCTTATTCTGCTTTCTTTTAGATGTTGGCAAGTGGAATGACGATTCTTGTTATGTGCAGAAAAACTATGTATGCGCCTTCAAAGTGATGACAGCTTTGACTTAGACTTGCAGTAGGCTTAGACTAAACTGTTTTATCTGTCAATTAACCTTAAACATAACAAAATGGTGAAAACAACATATTTTTAAAAATGAATAAAACATTGTTTTATTACATAAATGAGTTTTCGAGTTTTAAATTGTATTTTGTGGACTCTACCAGTGGAAATTGTCTTCAAATACAGTATAAATACAGGGTACATATTCATTGGTGTAGGGATGATGTCAAAACCCTGAAGACAAATTTGCCACTTTGTTATAATGGGGTTTTTCGGTTTATTAGTAAAATAAGGTCTGTGGTAAACTTAACTTGAAACTTGGACATTTTGTTCTACAATTTTAACAGCACACACTAACACCCCAAACTTTCTTTGGTTTTGTTTTTGATAAAAATAGCTTGAAAATTCATGTTTTCTATATAGGTGTGTGTAGCTATGTTGTATGTTTATGTTTGCATAAAATACAGTTATGTTTAGCATGGACCAATTGAAGAAAAAAACAAAACAAAATTATAAAACCCCATAGGAAAATCACAAGCCACACATCACTCTTTTCTTGTCCCAATAGCCTACCTTTATCTTTTAAAAGTATTGTCAACAGTGCACTGGCATTATCCCAGTTCTCTCAGCCACTAGAAGGGGCCTTAGAAACCAACGCATTCTCACCCCAAGACGTCACCTTTTGACCATGCTTCAATATTTGACGCTTTAGGCGCCCTTTAGTGTCAGTTACTTGACGTGATCCTACAGCGTCATTTAACTGACACTAAAGGAAAAGCGTCAGTTAGGTGACGCCTTGGGGGTGAGAATGGGCTGTAGAAACTTATTTTGTTTCTTGAGATCATAATTGTAGTGGTTTTGGTGAGCTGAAATGCCACTTGGCTGTGGAAGTGCACCGACGTGATTCAATCAGGCTTCAGTATTTTGGAGAAACATGAGTTTTTTTATGGTGTCTATCTCCTTCCATCACTCATCCACACTTAGCCCGCCAAAATTAATCAAAGTTTACAACAAAATCTGACATGTTATCCGACGTTAGTTAATTTTAACTTGATGTTTGGTTAAATTATAGTGATATTGATGCTGTGAGGACAATAGGATGTTTGGTAAAACACAAGTATTTCACTTTCCCTCACATTTTTAGAGGTTGGTGGAACAACGACTTGTGTAGTGTCAAGAAAAACTACATCTGCGCCTTCAAAGACAAGACATCCTGAAAGTAGACCAGGAGTAGTTGGAGCAGTTTTATCTGAGAAGCATCTCATAAAACGGTTTTCTTAAAGCTACACTGTGTAACTCTTATAGTTTATTCTTAGCTAAAAACACTTAGTTCTTTCAAAAATATATGTGCTAATTAATGTATATTTACTTCGTTCAAGTAATAAAGTATTCTCGTGAGTGTATAATATGCCATTGAAAATACATACGGG